>VKOC01017749.1:0-64865 GCA_009364415.1 Spea multiplicata
TACTGGAGGAATTTATGAAGGGAGATTACGCCATCCACAAGATGGCCGCGAGTCACAGACACCGGAAGTGATGTCATGAGGGGCTGATGGGAGATTCAGACTTCCTCCGCGGTTCTCCATTTAAACCCCTCAGACATGTTACACCTTGCCTTCTGATGGTCGTCTATGCCTTGTGCTAGCACCCAGATAGCGTTTACCTGCCTGATTCCTGTGTTTGACCTCGGCTCGCCTGACTACGTTGTTTTCCTGTATCCTGACCTCGGCTTGTTTATCGTTTATCCTGATCTCCTGAATCCTGACCTCGGCTACGTTTATCGGCTATCCTGCTCTCCGGAATCCTGACCTCGGCTTGTCTGAACTTGTTCTGTCTTGGAGTCCTACCTGACTACGGTGTCTCCTATATACTTGTACGTGACAGAATCAGAAGGCCATCATGAGACTCGCTTCGGTGGGACTTCAAGATCCGTGTGAGGCTCGGCTGGATGAGATGGATCATCGTCTGGAGCAGTTTACCCAGGCATTCCAGATCCTCCTTCAGCGCACTGATCCCGGATTACCGGCCCAGTCTCCAGCAGTAGCACCTCCGCCAGCCTTCCTCCCGGCTCCTGTCTCCATGGTTCATGCTCCTATGAACCTTCCGCCGCCACAACGTTATGGAGGAGATCCTGCTCCTTGTCGTGGTTTCCTTAACCAATGCGAAATTAATTTCGAACTTTCTCCTTATGCCTTTGCTTCTGACCGCGCTAAGGTGGGATACGTAATTTCGCTCCTGACCGACAAGGCCCTGGCATGGGCTTCACCTCTGTGGGAGAGAGACATTTCGGTGGTTCGTTCCTACTCCGAATTTGTGTCTGCACTACGTTCTGTATTCGACGTTCCAGGCAGGAGTTCCACTGCTTCGTCCTCTCTTTTCAATATTCGCCAAGGGGAACGTTCTCTGATGGACTATGCTATAGAATGTCGCACCCTAATGGCTGAAGTGGATTGGACTGATGAAGCACTGATTGCAGCCTTTTTGCACGGGCTATCAGAGACTTTAAAAGACGAGATTGCTGCTCGAGATCTACCGTCTGACCTAGACTCTGTAATAGCTTACATCACATAGATTGATCTTTGACTCCGTGAGCGACAGGCACAGCGGGACAACTTGAAAGCACGTGACAGAGGAGTTCGTCATCTTGTGCGTGCTGTTCCCCAGTTCATACCACCACCTATGAATTCCTCCGCCTTTGAGGAATCCATGCAACTGGGGACTACCCATTTGTCAGAGCATGAGAGGTCCAGGAGACACAGAGAGGGGCTCTGTTTGTACTGCGGCATGGCAGGGCATTGGGCAAGTTCTTGTCCTAAGAAGTCGGGAAACGCCAGCACCTAGAGTGGATCAGAGGACCTGCTTTGGG
Organism: Spea multiplicata; assembly: GCA_009364415.1. Lineage (NCBI taxonomy): Eukaryota > Metazoa > Chordata > Amphibia > Anura > Pelobatidae > Spea > Spea multiplicata. The sequence continues at coordinate 1,401 of VKOC01017749.1, forward strand.
TGTGCTGGGTATGTCCTCTGACTCAAGTAACACTCGAATGACTGTTCCGATTCGGGTGTCCTGGCCTGCGGGGGTTGTTTGCACAGACGCCTTTCTGGATTCGGGTGCTGCTGGGAACTTTATCGATGCCGGTTTCTGTGACCAACAGCATATTCCCACAACACTTAAGGACATTCCTGTGAGACTCGAGGCCATTGATGGCAGACCTCTGCATCCTGCCCAGGTCACCCATATTACTACACCGGTGACAATCTCCGTGGGCATGATTCATAATGAGACGCTTCAGTTCCTGGTTATCTGCTCTCCCTCTACTCCAGTCATTCTGGGCTTTCCGTGGTTACAGACGCACAATCCCACCATCGATTGGACTACTAGAGAGATTACCTCTTGGAGTCGAACGTGTGAGGAGCATTGCATCAAACCAGTCAAACTGGCCAGTATGTCCTCTGACTTGGAGACCGTTACTACAGCTCTTCCCAGACAATACCGGGAGTTTGCGGATGTCTTTGACAAGAGGGAGGCAGAGAAGTTGCCCCCACACAGACCGTACGATTGCCCGATTGATCTCCTTCCAGGTACTATGCCGCCCAGAGGCCGGGTCTATCCGCTATCCGTTCCTGAGACCAAGGCTATGGAGACCTACATCGAGGAGAATCTCAAGCGTGGCTTTATCCGTCGGTCTACATCTCCTGCTGGTGCCGGGTTCTTTTTTGTTAAGAAGAGGAATGGAGAGTTGAGACCGTGCATTGATTACAGAGGGTTGAATAAGATCACAAGACGTAACTCCTACCCGATTCCCCTCATCTCCGAACTATTCGACAGGTTACGAGGGGCTACGATCTTTACTAAACTGGATCTTCGTGGGGCCTATAACCTTGTCCGTATCCGTGCCGGTCATGAGTGGAGAACTGCGTTCAATACGCGTTCGGGACACTATGAGTATCTAGTCATGCCGTTCGGGTTATGCAACGCCCCGGCGGTGTTTCAGGACTTTATCAATGACTGTCTCAGAGATTTCCTCCAGCAGTTTGTCGTGGTCTATTTAGACGACATCCTCATTTACTCTACAGACTTGCCTTCTCATCGCGAACAGGTCCGTCGTGTACTGTCCCGTCTTCGGCAACACGGATTATTTGCTAAATTAGAGAAGTGCGTCTTCGAGACTCGCAAAGTGACGTTTTTGGGGTACGTTATCACTCCTGAGGGGTTCGACATGGATCCATCCAAAGTTCAAGCAATCAAGGACTGGCCGCAGCCCGGGAGCCTCAAGGCTCTTCAACGTTTCCTTGGATTTGCCAACTATTATCGGCGTTTTATTCGCAACTACTCCAAGATCGTTGCACACCTAACGGACTTGACAAAGAAAGGTGCCAAAGTCGCGGAGTGGTCTTCGGAGGCAGTGTCTGCATTCACTATTCTCAAGGAGAGATTCACGTCTGCCCCGGTGCTACGGCATCCCAACCCGCATCTACCATTTGTCCTGGAAGTAGATGCTTCGGAATCTGGGGTTGGTGCCATTCTCTCTCAACGCGCATCATACAGCGGACCGCTGCACCCTTGTGGGTACTTCTCTCGGCACTTTTCTGCGGCTGAGAGGAACTATGACATCGGGAATAAGGAGTTATTGGCTGTCATCCTTGCTTTGGAGGAGTGGCGTCACCTGCTGGAGGGAGCCTCTGTACCTACCTTAATTTTGACAGATCACAAGAACCTCCAGTACATGGAATCTGCTAAATGCCTCAATCCACGCCAGGCTAGATGGGCCTTGTTTCTATCCCGATTTCCGTTTGTGTTGACGTATCGTCCAGGCTCTAAGAACACCAAGGCGGATGCATTGTCCCGTATGCATACGCGACCAGAGGAGGAGAATGGGGAACCTGAACCCATTATTCCCCCTGCCAAGGTCATCGCTGCCATTCATCTACGTGGGTATACTCCCCTGCTGGATCGTATTTCTCGCTCTCAAGGACAAGCTCCGCCCTCCTTACCTCCTGGGAAACTATTTGTACCTCCTAGCTTACGCACCCTTGTGCTACGCAGGCTTCATGGCGCTAGAACCTCGGGACATTCTGGAGTAGCGCGCACCAAGGACCTGATTTCTCGAGCTTTTTGGTGGCCCCACTGGGGGAGGGACACTACAGCCTTTGTCCACTCATGCACCAAATGCGCTGCCAATAAGTCCTGTCGTACACGTCCTGCTGGATTACTTCAGCCACTCCCTTGTCCCTCGGTTCCTTGGACTCATGTGGCCATGGACTTTATTGTCGAGCTGCCTCCTTCAAAGGGCCATACCGTGATTCTCGTGGTGGTTGACCGCTTTTCAAAGATGGCTCATTTTATCCCGCTTAAGAAGCTTCCCAACGCCTCTACTTTGGCGGATGTGTTCATCCGGGACATCGTTCGCCTGCACGGCGTACCGTCTGAGATTGTGTCGGACAGAGGGACCCAGTTTGTTGCTAGATTCTGGCGCGACTTTACTAAGTCCTTGGGAATCACCTTGGCTTTCTCCTCTGCGTATCACCCTCAGACGAACGGCCTGGTGGAGAGGACTAATCAGCACCTAGAACAGTACTTGCGCCTCTTTATTAATGACCACCAGGATGACTGGGCCGATCTACTGCCGTTCGCTGAATTTGCGAGGAACAACACGCTCCAGGAGGCTACCAGGATCTCTCCGTTTTTCTGCCTTTATGGCCTCCACCCGCAGTCTCTCCCAGGGACTTTACCGGTTTCACCTGTCCCAGATCTGGAGGAGAGACTCGCTTCCATCCGTGCCACCTGGGCCTCTGTTCACTCCGCCCTGGAACGTGCTGCTCAGCTCCAGCAGAGACAGGCCAACAAGAAGCGGTCTCCCAATCCCTCGTACCAACCCGGTGATAGGGTTTGGTTGTCCACGCGGTTCCTGAGACTCCGGGTTCCTTCTATGAAATTGGCTCCGCGTTTTATTGGGCCCTTTCCGGTTCTACGCCGGATTAATCCGGTGGCGTACGAACTCTCGCTCCCCAGAACGCTTCGTATTCCTCGGGTATTTCACGCCTCCTTGCTGAAACCTCTAGTCTGCAACCAGTATACCCGAGGGGCACAGTCTACTGCTGAGACTTCCAGGAGGGGTTTGGAGAGTCGTATCCCCCAGGCCATTCTTGATTCCCGGCGGCAACAAGGCAGTCTACAGTACCTCGTACAGTGGAGAGGACTCGGTCCAGAGGAACGTTCCTGGGTACCAGCGGCACGCCTTTCAGTACCACAATTGATACGTGCCTTCCACGCAAGACGCCCTTCTCGTCCTGGTGGTCGCCCTGAGGGCGCCCTTTTGAGAGGGGGTACTGTTACTCACCTGTCCTCGGTTCCCACGTTGCCGCAACAGCCGCCGCGGAGGAGAGGGAGACCCCCCTCCAACGCACGATTACCTCCACAGCAGCCACCACGGAGGAGAGGGAGACCTCCCTCCAATGCACGGGCACCTCCACAGCAGCCCCCACGGAGGAGAGGGAGACCCCCCACTGCACGGCCACCTCCGCAGCAGCCACCACGAGGGAGGGGGAGACCCTCCTCCACCACAAGGCCGCTTCCGCTGCCTTCCTCTGAAGTGCCGCGCAGGAGAGGCAGACCTCCTGGTACACGGCGTCCTGCTGCTGCGCATGCGCGACCTCTAGTGGCGAACTCGCATACTGGAGGAATTTATGAAGGGAGATTACGCCATCCACAAGATGGCCGCGAGTCACAGACACCGGAAGTGATGTCATGAGGGGCTGATGGGAGATTCAGACTTCCTCCGCGGTTCTCCATTTAAACCCCTCAGACATGTTACACCTTGCCTTCTGATGGTCGTCTATGCCTTGTGCTAGCACCCAGATAGCGTTTACCTGCCTGATTCCTGTGTTTGACCTCGGCTCGCCTGACTACGTTGTTTTCCTGTATCCTGACCTCGGCTTGTTTATCGTTTATCCTGATCTCCTGAATCCTGACCTCGGCTACGTTTATCGGCTATCCGGCTCTCCGGAATCCTGACCTCGGCTTGTCTGAACTTGTTCTGTCTTGGAGTCCTACCTGACTACGGTGTCTCCTATATACTTGTACGTGACACTTAACAACTGTTTTTTTTTGCTGTTATTTTCCTCTCATTTAGTGAACCTATGCACATTATATATATATATATATATATCTTTTTCAGACAAAATATGGTGTTTTTTTGGCAACCACATTGATATATATTACGGTATATATATAATATTATTTTTACTTGTAATATTTTAAAAAATGGGGTTTAAGAAAAAGCCACAATTCTACAGGTAAAATTATCCACGGCTGGAATAAATTGGAACAAAAATACCAAAACTACATTTGTTAGAGTTGATAACAGTTGTTTCTCTACTTGCATTCCCTGAAATATTGCAATGCGTTTTTTTAAAATAGGGAAAAAATAATTTACTGCAAAGTTTGGCATAGATTGGTGCTAAAATGGCTCAATAAAAAAAGTGTTAAAATGCCTCTAGTCAAATACATATTTACTTTTGTTCGGCAGATTTGATTTTTCTGGCTACTATTGGGACCCAACTCCCAGTTTATCACTTTTTTTTAAAAAAAAATCTAGTTTGGAAACAGTGATGCGCATCATTCCTATCACAATAAATGGAAATACCCGGCATATTGAGGTGTTTCCAAAATACATTTTCCCCCACAATAGCATCGGCTATGTATAGTTTTTATAGCTGAACCTGTGAAAAAGAAATTCCTTAATTTTTCCCACTTTTTTTCAGATTTTGATCATACAAAAGAACGTAAATATATATATATTTATGATTTCAAAAGAAAGTTTTACTTGTCCTACAAAAAAAAATCTAAAAAAAATAATATATATATATAGAGATAGTTTGTAGGGGTAAACTAAATAAGTTAGTGGGGAAATCGGAGTGAAAATAAAGCCATTTTTTGTAAGATAACCATGTCCTTAAGGGGTTAACCCATGACGTACCAGGCACCTTGTTTGCCCCCTAGCGACATCTTTTCATGACTGGTACGTCATCGGTCAAGAAGGGGTTAATTAAACAGATGTGTTGATATCACAGCTAAAAGTGAAGGCATGGGGTAATAAGAGATTTAAAGGTGCTGTTCCACTTAGACATTTTTTCCCAACGTCCCTGAATCCTTAAATTATTATGTCCTACTCGTGCATATATGTTAAATAAATGTATTCCTCTTTTAAAATAACATCCCATTTTTCTGCAGTTTCTTGTTGAGAAGTTTTCAGAGGGGGCTCTTAATTTGTTCCCTCTGCCCTGCTCTGCCCCTCCTGCCTGCCTATTTCTGACATCACAGGAGAAGCATTTGCTTGAACGCCTATTCGTTTAAAAGGGACTGGGAGTGGTTATAGGAGGTCAGCCTTTTATGATGTAATACATAGAGGCAGGGCCGGCCCAAGACTTAATGCCGCCTGGGGCGAAGTTTAAAATGCCGCCTGGGGCCGAAGTTTAAAAAATGCGGCCGCCCCCCCCCGCCGCGGCGCCGGGGGGGCGGCATTTTAAACTCGCCGACCGCCATTATCTACCTAACCCCCCCCCCGTTTAAAGGCACTTTACCTTTAAACAGTCCTGCGGCGAGTCTCCCTGCTCTGCCACGGTGCGGGCTTGTAATGCTGAGGCCGGAAATTGACGGACCGTCTGGCGCTCAGGCATTGACGCCGGAAGCGTCACTTCTGGCGCTCAGCATTACAAGCCGGCACCGAGAACGAACAGGGAGACTCGCCGCAGAGGACAGAGAGAGGGGGGCCGAGCGGGTAAACGAAAACCACTCGGTGCTCCTCTCTCTCCTTCGCTTAAAAAAAAAAAGCGCTTGGGGCGGCAAAGTGCCGCCCCTTCAAAAGTGCCCGCCTGGGGCAATTGCCCCAGTCGGGCCAGCCCTGCATAGAGGCGGAGTTTTTGTGCATAGAGGCGGAGTTTTTGTAGAAGGAGCGGACTCTGTTGCTAAGCATCCTCAGTATCTCAATGAATATTTTGAGACAACTTATAAGTGACAGGGAGCATTTTACTTCTCTTTACATGATGCGGCATGATTTTTATGAGATACTTTTAGTGGAACAAGACCTTTAAAGTAAACTAAATTATTGCCTTCACATATTTGATCATAATATAATTATTTTTTTTTTATATATTCTTTTGAGTATGTTTGGGATATATTTAGATATTTAATTTAAAGTGTGGCACGGGAAGCATCACTTTCCTGCCCCTTACAAAAGCCACCTGAGCCAATCCATAACAATCAGTACATTAAGGCAAAAGGGGAGGAATAAACCTGGCCAGAACAAGAAGTTAGTATGTCCATAAGTATTTCTAATAAAAACAGGTGTAAACGAGGATGAAGGATGTTTTAAAAATTTTTTAGCATCAACAGCCTTTAACACAACTATGTTCAACATAATAACTGTACTGTAAGTAATTATTATTTAATAAGAAGAGAACCGGACTTTATATTTCTGAAATTTGGAGAGTTTTTTGCATCCCAACTGTTTTATGTGGGAAATAAAATTACTCCAGAAGCGAACGTTTATCCAGATGTATGTATGTATATATATATATATATATAGATATAGATATATATACGTTAAAGGGAAAAAAATAACAGGGAGTGATTTGCGAAGGTATTGAAATTATATGATAGGAACAATGCCTAAAACCACAATGGAGGGCAAAAGCTAGCATTTCATTTTTAGCTTCATTTCTACTTTTCAATCAAATTTCTTTATATAGATTGCAAGCTCAGAGGAACAGTGTCCTTTTCTTCTTCCATACCTGTATGTCATTATGTTACCTAAATTGTATATTGAGAATTTTAATGTTATTGTTAATTTCTCACCATCCTGGTGTCAATGGATCTATCTATCTATCTATCCATCTATTATCTATCTATCTATCTATCTATCTATCTATCTATCTATCTCTATCTATCATCTATTATCTATCTATCTATCTATCTATCTATCTATCTATACAGTATATATCTATAAATAAAGGTAATGCAATACATAATTCTCTTTGGGCTCAAACTTGAACAAAATCTGAACAAGTGATGAACATATGTTCACATTTCACAGTTTTGCTTGAGATGGCACAGTATTATTTTTTGTGATATATGTCCTGCCGTAAGTAAAGATCAGAGCTTTCTTTACATATGGGAACAATATGGCCCCCAGGTTGCATCACGCCCCTTTAGGTCCCCCTTCAGCCCCCAGACATGCATTTGACGGGGTCCTGTCTGTCTGGAGAATGAGGTCTGTATCTCATCGTGACCGTTGGTCAGCGGAGGGGCTTCACAGAGCTAACCTAAGAAGCTGGAGGTGGCTGATTCTTTAGGCTGAGCTCTGTGTGTTTGAATGAATCATGGACCCCCTCTGCTGACAGGCGGAATTCCAGCACAGCCACCTGACCTTAGGGCTCCCCCTACTGTGAAGACCAGGAGCCAGCAGCTGGGAGAGGCAATGAAGCCCGGAGGATAGGAAAGAGTTGTGTGGTTGTCCATGAGCGCTGAGTTGTGTATCTCTGTAAATGGGAGGAACAGCTTTGCTAAATGCTGCTCCTCATCCCCGGAGAATGAAGAGAGTGACCCGGAGACCCAGGGAAGCAGCACTTAACCCGGAGACTCCAGGGAAATCCAGAGAGATCCCAGGCATGCCCACCTCTGATTGTAGAGTTGTATGTGTATGGGGGTGAATGTCAGGTTGAAATGCATTTATGCCCCGAATAACAAAACAAAGCTGTGAATTGTATTATTTTATGGAGTACCAAGTGGATCTACGTATAAGCGTGCCCTCCCCGATAAATAAAAAACCAGCCCTCTGCCTAATTGAGTCTGACACCCCTGGCATATGGGATGGAGCCATATATTTTAATGAACAAGAGGCAGTTTATCCATATTTAACAAAATGAAATTGAAGAAAAGACTAAAAAAGGTATTTTTTATGAACTCATACCAGGTAAAGCCGTTTTAATGTATTCAGTTCCTAAAAATTAATCGAAAGCTCAAGCGAAGCCTCGCTCTGTTTTGAGGATTCTTGGGGGGGCCACATCCGCAGAACGTTATACAATAGACGCACGTGCTGCACAACAGATTTGAACCGTTTACCCAGATCTCTGGCTGTGTATTAATTACATTGCCAGAAAAAAATAAAACATTTCATTATTCTAACTTATTATTAATACTCGTATGTTATTCCAACCTCTGTAAAATAATTACACCTTTTATTGTGGAACAGAGTTTTATGAAAATAATGGTTAAAAAACAGTAGTTAGTAATTAAAATGCTTCTCTGTGTATTTTTCATGAATTCCTACTTGTACAATGATTTGTTTTCTTAACTTGGTTTTAAATCATTTTATATATATATATATATTATATATAATATATATATATATATTGTGTATATCGTAAATATGTATTTACAATTTATATTTAAAGTTTGTACAGGCTTTGTCATTAAGGGGTTAATTTGGGAAGTTCCATCACGTTAAGCATGCAAAACAATAGACCAAACACAGACGGGGCTATTCACCAAAGGGAGTGTTGCAGGAGAGTCGTGGTTTCACCACAACTTTCCTGCCAACTCTACACTTAGTAAATAAACCCCAAAGGGTTTGTGTAAGAGAAAGTATCAGGTTAACCCATAACCAACCTTACTTGACACAATTAGATAACGTCATGAACTGGGTCCATACAGGCGACTGTAATGACCCAGAGCACCCAATGATGGTATGCAGGAGTTTTTGCCCACTAGCGGAGTCAGACAGGGCCTGGTGCTGGGCAACTGCCCTCTCCCGGGTGTTGAGCACCTAGGGTTGTGTGGCCGCGGCCCTGACATAGCAGTGGATGTTGTCCAGAACAAAACAAAACTTGGTAATATCCTGCAGGAACCCTGGAGCAGGCATGAGACATAGCTCTACTGAGATATGTGCAGGATGCTGCAGGCTGGGAGTAGGGAAGCTAAGCAGAGAGTAATAGCAGAGGGTATAGAGAAACATACGCAAGGGGACTCCACGAGCAAGGGGGACAGAGCGAGCAAGGAGGACCTGGCAAGGAACAGGGAGAAAAAGCAAGAAACTTAACCAGACAAGACATACATGGTACAGGACACAACAAAGGGAACAAGGCAAGGAACACAGGGGATGGAGTAATGAGCTGAGATCCTCCGAAAGCTTCTCCTTTAAGCAAGAATAGGAATTTTAACTGGGAGATGGGGAGAGGAGAGAGGGACCAAGATCCTCAGATGATTAAAGGAAGAGAGGGCAAAGGTACATAAAAAGACAGGCACACATAAATACAGGACTAGCCTGGGACTATATGATAACAATTGGAGATTCCGTCACATCATATGGCCATAGTATGCTTCGCCCACCACTATGCCAAAGTACTCCAACATTTGTTGGGTCCTAGCGCTAAACTCTGCCTACTGAGTTACTAAGAAGCTGAAACTAAACATTAAATCTAAATACAGAACAGAGATAAAACATACGTTTAGACTTCAGACTGAGACAAACATAACAAACGAGTGGGGCCCAACTTATTAAGGAAACAGAAGCTGAAGCTAAGAGCAGGACCGAAATTCAAGAATCAGAAGTAAATGGCAGAGCATAGGGAAATCCAGGAATGGACCACAGCAAAGGGGGAAGTGTAGCGAGACAGGGGAACTGTAGCGGAAAAAAAAGGAAAAAAAACAGAGATAAGCAGCTCCGCAGCCTGGATGGGGCCTGACTGATAATTTTTTTTATCTCCATACCTAGGAGTTTGACGTGGAGTCTCCGGGTAAAGTGCTGCTTCTCTGGGGCTCCAGGTCCCTTTGTGTAGGGGAGTGGTTTTAACCATGCCCACTCCCCGCATAATGCAATGATAACCCCACCTACATGGTCAGATAGTCACGCCCCCTTGGGAAACCACTCCCCCAGAAGAGGCAGAGCTCCTGGTAGCCTTCTCTAGGAAGTTCCCAGGTATGTTCACCGGGCAACAACCTACTGTATAGTAATTAAACCCATTAATTTAGAATATGCTCAGCTATTTCATCTTCACTTGCTTCAGGAGCTCACGTCATCAATTCTAGCAGCTCTAGAAGCTTCTGGAAATTTTATTCCTCGACAGTTCCTTTTCACACTGCCGAACTCAAGAGTTTATTTTTGCTAATTCAAAGAAACTTGTTGTTTATACGGTTCATTAACGCTGTTAGTTACAGGGTGTCGTATTAACCTTCCTCGCTAATTTATGTTACACTTTTAATTTATGGTGGTTGTTTATTAATCGCAAGCATTAATAAATATCTAGTACCGCCATCACTGCGCACTTCACATTTTATTCACTTATACGTAGTCTGAAGGGTTATTAACCGCCTTCCAGCACGCGCACGGAACTAAATTAGGCTTAATTATGTTTTTAAAGTGTCCTCTGTCACCAGCCATTTCAACGTTTCTAGTTTTTCATGAAATTAAGGTATCAAATTTTCTGAAAAGCATTAATTTAAAAAAAATGGTATCTATGCTTTGGGCATATTCACAATATTTCAGGTGTGTAAATTGGGACACCTGCATTGGGGGATGGGGTGAGGGCGGAGCCAGTGTCAAAAGTGGGTGGGTCAATGCATGGCCATCTGCACGCCTTACAGGTAGAGCCAACTCGTGGAGCTCAGCATAAGTTACTTTGCGGGAGTTCCAAAGAGTTTCTGTAAGAAGAAGTGTTACGTTAACCCATTATCATCCCCAGTTGGCACAATTAGATAAGGTTTCTCATCTCCATACCTGAGAGTTTGACCTGGAGTCTCCGGGTGAAGTGGTGCTTTTCCTGGGGGTCCAGATCCTTGTTGCAGCACAGACCTCCACCGCTTTTACGGCTTTCTGAGCCGGTGTGGGGGAGATCAAAGGATCAAAGAAGCATTATTGAGATAACTGGGAACTCTCAGGGTTTTCCCCCGGAGTCTCAAGGTTTTTTGCCCTATTCTCAGGGTGAAGGGGTAGATTCTCAGGGTCACAGAGCCCAGAGCTGACTCTTTCATATGCCCCCCCCCCTCCGATGTGATCATAAATAAGACTCCCAATTAGTGCTTTTGCTACCACTGTATTGTGGTTGATATCCCTGCATGAATACAGGTGACTCAATTAAGTAAATAAGGACAAGTCAAGGCATTTGGTGAGTAGCTACAAAGAATCTTTACGACGGGCTATTAAAGGGTCAATATTTCCGGGTGAGCTTATTTAGAAAGTTCCCGGGTATGATTACTGCGACTATTTTGTGTCACTAAAAGGCAGCACTAACTGCTGCGAACTTTGGGATGAATCCAAGAAGGTTGTGATCTCTTAACTCATCAACTTTATTAGACAGTGTTAAGGGTGGCCCCCGTAACTTCTCTCCTGGACTGAGCGGACCCAGGTAACTTCTGCTTCTATCCTTTTTGAGAAAGAACTATCGCAGAAAAGGGCCTTCGGATGCAATCGCTCATCCAGAAAAACGGCAGCCGTATGATCCAGATAAGTCAAAATCGATCTTCTCCGTGTTATTACAGAATCCTTTGGATCGTGTAAACACGGAATATGATTTCTGTCACCGATTCCACCTTCTAAATAGTAACTAGATTTCAGGAGCCGCTTCGATGAATAAAAAAAGTAAAATACATTCTTCCCTTAACAGGAAAGCAAAGAATCCCTTGCACTATTATCCCAAAATATATACAGTATAATAATAGCAAACAAACAAACAAATTCCCAAATGGACAGTTAGAAATCCCTAAGTATTAAAACATGTATGTTTCATAGTAATACGGAGCTGACTGGCGGCATACCTGGGAACTTTCAAGCTCCGGCTACCCATAGCCCTCCCCTCGCGGGATGCGTGTAGGTGGTCCTGCTGATGTCAGTGGGCGGTCCCGCTGATGTCAGAGGGCGATTCCACTGACATTGTGTGCGGGGGGAGACGCTGGAAGACACCATAGTTGGAGGCGAAGTGCGGTGGGAAGAGGGGTGTGCCGCAATGGCGCTCGAGGCCCCTTACAGTTTCCCTGTGGTTAGAGCATTCCCAGGTGTTCATTGCAGGTTATGTGTTTGTCCTGCACAGCAACTAGCGGAGGGTGGGATAGGGAAAGGGGCAAACAGCATAATGTGGGGAGCGCCCCCTTTAATTAACAATAAAAATATAGGTGTAACCATCAAAAAACCCAATAGCATCTTGCAGGGCATCCTCAACCTTCCGCTCCATGGCGATCATCCTGGGATCCTTGTCTCTTAAAGGCTTGTAGGGTCAGGTACTACCAATATGGAGGCTGTTCCAACACGTTCCTCCATAATGTAAGTGGGCTGGGGACTTTGCAATAGGCTTGTTGAGCAGCGCCAAACTGGGCGATCCGGACCCGCGTTTTTTTTTGTTTTTTTTTTACCTGAATACACCACATTTTATTGTCATAGGGTGCGCTGCTAATCAAATAGCCCTCACAAATTACATTTAGGGATTTAAAGGGATAGTCAACCTTTGGAATCTCCACCGTTCTTACTCGCGATGAGAGTTTACATGAACAGGCGCTTTAAATCGTAATAACAATATGGGTTATGACTGTGGGTGATCGCTTTGTTCCATTACCAACCCTCACCATGAATATTATATTCCACGTTAGCTATTAGTTTATTGGCAATAGCTTATTTTTTTTAGGTATGCTAAAAGCATCCACAGATTATTCCATTAAGCAACAGTTTATTTTAATAGTTAGGTTCACATATCTTCCAAATGTTAAAATTATGATCAATATATGTTGGCTCGGGCATTGTATGAGATCTTCATCAGTCATGGTTTACAAAATGCTTAACAAAAAAAACCCAAAACATTTTAAAATGTCAAATTAAAACCCTGGAGGTAAAATGCGAGTAAAAGGTAAATACTGCAAAACACCAAATGGGGAATTATGTTTACAGCAGAAAAGTTTTAGCAAAATAAGATAAAAAAAAAAACAAAAGAAAACAAAACAGAAAAGTATGAGATTAATTAAATTTATTTAGGAAAAAAAGAATTGAAATGTGCTTTTTCAAATGTCATTGAAAAAATTGTTACATCTAGAAGCACATGTGTGAAAGTAAAACATTGGGGATAACATATAGGAAGTGTCCATCTGATTATGCTGAAGTTGAGTTAAAGAGTGTGTTTGTGTGTTTGTGTGTTATCACGCATGTTTAAGGGTTTGTGTGTGAGCATGTCTGTGTAAGTATGTTTGAGTGTTTGCATGTGTGTAAGGGTGTGTTGAGGAGAAGTCTACTTTGTCTCCCCGTTGTCCATGAGGGTCTTCACCTGGCGGGGACACAACCAGGCGCCCGCACCTCCGTCCACGGACCAAGCAGTCACGCACTAGGCCGCATCCCTTGCCTCTAGTACAACGCGCACCGTATAGGGAGAGTACCAGCACCTTACTGATAGTGTGGGGGGGAGATGTCCTGCGGTCCGATGGCGCAGCTCCAATGGAGGAGGACGCACCAAGCGGTGACGGACAAGACACCACTAACAGAGTCGTATTGGAGGAGAAGGGTCTCCAGGGTCTGGGGGCGAGGAGACTATTTAAACCCCCAACACTGTTCAATCGGTGCTTGTCTGTTCAAGTCCCATCCTGGATTTTCCATACTTTAATTGACCTTGGCTATTTTTGGCTATGTACTTTGCTGATTCTCTATTACCCCAGACTCCGGATTGCTGTACTGTTTATGCATTTATGTCTATTGTGGACTAAACCATTGCTGTTGTACCAGTCTCTGGTTTTGCATCTACTAACTTATCAGGTGTCTCTCCGTGCCGTGTTCCGATCCCTACACACCTGACAAAGTATGTGTATCTTAGTGTAAGTTTGTGCTAGCATGAGTGTCTAAGTGTGTGTAAGTGTGTAAGTGTGTATATACCGTATTTGCTCGATTATAATGCTCTGAAAAATACCCCTCATATTCGAGGTTGTCTTATAATCAGACCTCAAACAGACTGGACTAAGATCCAGATCCCCCGCAGCGCTGCAGGGTTTCTATGACGGAGGACCTGGATCCTTCTCTCTGGCAGCCGGTGAATGTCTGTGCGGTGAAGGAGCCCCCGGCGAAGGTGGGCATTTTCTGTGTTACTTAACAAAACGTTTAATTCAATTTTAACAAAGAAAGTATTGTTTAAGACAGATACACAGAGATGTTTTAAGGAACTTTCTAAGCGGATCATACACTAATGAATGGAGATTTCTGTATCCAATAACAGCTCGTTGGCCACTACCAAGTAACGCATGTCACTGTTGTTTGAGCACAGAATGGTTTCCAACAGACATTGATATACGTTGTTATATATTCTATATAGCTTATCCTTAGCTAATGTAAGTTTTATGCTTTAAGGAGGTATTTTGAGGTAGTAGTTTGTGTTGGATGAACATAATGGGGTAGAAGTTTTTAGAATGGCGAGGAGGGTTCAGGAGAGCAGTAGTGAGTCCTCCTACCTTCTTATTGAAGGAAATATTTATAGAAGGTTTCTATGGCAGTCTAGAGTTTCTAGAACTCTTTGGCTGGCGCATCTTAAGTCAACGCCTGGAGAGTCTCCAAAACCCGAAGGAGAAGTCATGTCAAGGACTCTCTTCTGCTCCCGTATTGTCCCAATAAAAGGTCCCTTCATTCCCTTAACTTAACCCCTCTAATAGGGTCAGCTTTTAATTGGGTTTCAAGTTGGTTTGTCATTTTTTTTTTTATAATTGTGAACTAAAACAAACTAAGACTAAACTCTAGGAAACACGGCAATGTTGAGAAGAGCTTGTGCTTTAGGATCAGAACTCAGCTGCTGGGTTCACCTCGGAAGAGAAGTCCTTCCAACTAAAATAAAAAAAACTAGATTCTGCTCGAAAACTAGACAGTCAATGGCTGGTTTGGAGGTCATTCAGGGTGCTCTGTGCAGAAGAAGACAAGAGTAGCTACAAAGAAAACAAGCAGTTCGACAAAACAGAAACCTTAAAATTCTTTTTTTTGTTTTTCTCTAGAATGCTGCGTAATTTGGTGGAAGAATTGTTAATACTGCAGATTTTTATTTGACCTCAAGAAACCCCTGTGCGGCAGCTTTTTCAGAAAGGACACCCAGCAGTGAGAAAAAGGAATCGGGTCAGTATTATCGTATTTGCAAGTCAGACAGAATGATAGAGGAGCTTATTGTTGTATTGCAAATGCCAGAGTGGAGCGAATGAGTCCATCGGGTTATAATGCATTATAATATTTTCATTCGTTCGCCGGTGGATAAGCAATTTCTAAAGGCGGAAGGCTTTATGAGTCTAAATAAACGAGGCATACAGGATTGCATTAAACTCACGCAAAGGGTTTTTTTTTTTTTTTAAAGAACTTAAGAGTTCTAGCATATTGATGTTAACCTCCCTTTAAAAGGATCCATAATCCAATAAATTCAACTTTAATGGGGGGATTTATTAAAGTGGCTCGTGTGTGATTTTTGTTTAGGATATTTTCGTTGATGCAGAAAACTACAGGATACGCTCCAAACATCTGAGTGAGGTTCATTTGAAGATAAAGGGATAAAAGGATCTTATCGCTACCATGTTGGTCCTTCGTGACTGGCGTCCCGTTAGGGTCATCTGCCTCTAGATTTGGAAAGGGATATTCTAGATTTTTTGGGATCCCAAGCAAAATAAGATTTAGAGCATAATATACAAGCAATAGATCTAATACAGTCTGTCGGGATCTACCTCCATTATGATAACTTTGTTAGGTACACCTGTTCAATGGCTTGTTAACACAAATAGCTAATCAGCCAATCACGTGGCAGCAACTCAATGCATTTAGGCCTGTAGACGCGGTCAAGACAACTTGCTGAAGTTCAAACCGAGCATCAGAATGGGGAAGAAAGGGGATTTCAGTGACTTTGAACGTGGCATTGTGGTTGTTGGTGCCAGAAGAGCTGGTCTGAGTATTTCAGAAACTGCTGATCTGCTGGGATTTTCACCCAAACCATCTCTAGGATTTACAGAGAATGGTCCGAAAACGAGAAAATATCCAGTGAGCGGCAGTTGTGTAGATGAAAATGCCTTCTTGATGTCAGAGGTCAGAGGAGACTGGGCAGACTGTTTCGAGATGACAGAAAGGTAACAGTAACTGAAATAACCCCTCGTTACACCCAAGGTATGCAGAATCCCATCTCTGAACACACAATACGCCACACCATGAAGCAGATGGGCTACAGCAGCAGAAGACCCCCTGCCGGGGGCCGCTCCTGTCAGCTAAGAACAGGAAACTGAGGCTACAATTCACACAGAATCACCAAAATTGGACAATGGAAGACTGGAAGAACGTTGCCGGGTCTGATGAGTCAAGATTCCAGCTGTGATATTTAGATTGCAGTGTAATGGTGTGGGGCATTTTCTTGGCACACTTTGGGCCCTATAGTACCAATTGAATGTTTCCAGCACCTTGTATAAAGTATGCCACAAAGAATGAAAGCAGTTCTGAGGGCAAAAGAGGGTCCAACCCCATACTAGCAAGATCTACCTAATAAAGTGGCCAGGGAATGTATATCTGTAATACTCTTATACCCATCTCTTCCATTTATGAAAAGCAGGTTGGTCATAGTAAGAATGGATCTTGGGTAAAACTAAGCTAAAGTGGGCAACCAGGCTCTATTTTCTTTCCTTTCCATCCCGCTTAAAAGGTTCACATTGTTGAAACCCCACAACCTTGAGAGTTGAAGGGATTGCATAGTTGCTTCACTCATTCAGTCCACAAAGTCAGCAATGCCAAGGAAGCAACTAAAACCTTTAGAGGACCTTGGTGCTCACCAAGCTTTCTACCCCATCTCCAGTCGCTCTGCTCTCCAATGTGTAAAGGGAACTCTTAAAAAAAATTAAGGACATTGTTATAGTTGTTGGGAAAAGAAAAGAGTCTTCACTCAAAGATGTCACCTTTCACTGCAGAATTACATAATCATCAGGTGGATTCCATCAGAAGAAAAGACCTCTGAGGTCCTGAAATCCAATGTGACTTTGGATGTTCTCCATTGGTGATGCATCTGCGAGTTGTAAACATTTTGCCTAAATACCCCTTTCCTCCAATAAAGACAGCTGGATGGAGCTATAGTGTGATCTGAGTGGTGCGTGTGGCTGAGGGTGCTGAGCGCAGTAGAATGTGACTTACCACTCTGATTTATATTTGCCCTTAGACTTGGTTGCTCTGAGTGAAGCTGCTAAGTCTCTTAGCCTTTCCCTAGTCGTCTCTGGCCTAGGGTCTAGCCTCTCATGTGAGGAACATTGACTTCTCAAGCTCATACCAGAAGAGGATAACTGTCCGTATTAGAATGTGGTGGTAGGACTGCGCTGTGAAACTGGGATGGGTGGCAACACAGGGCTGGCGCTCAGACCTCTGACAGATCATTAGAAAAGGGGCAGCTGTGGATGATAGCCTCATTCATTTTTGGGTAGTTCTCCTATTTGTCATGTGGTATAAAGACAACCCTGACAAGGTAACTCCAGGAGTCAGAGGAGTAGACAAGTTGTTTGGGGGCAATGATGGCACAGACAAGCTGTTGAAGTTGGGGGGCCCCGGAGCAATTCTTGCACCTGTTACACCCCTGCCTGTAGCACGATTAGCCCCACAAGCTTATTCCTATTCACTAATCTGTGCAGATGATGTACTCGGGAAATGTTGGTGTCATCCCAATGGATGAGAACATACAATGACCTTTTTTCCACCATGGAAATAGACGCAAAAAGTTGCCTGATTTTGCCATAGAATGAAAGTCATTGCATCGAAGCTGCATGTGGGACTTTTTTTTTATGTGCTCCCATGATCAAGACAGACAAATAATCTTCAACTAACCTTTGAAAGAAATAAAATTCCGATCCACGGGCTATGAAATAGCTATGGAACTTTCTACACAAAGGATCCTTTACTTTATGGAGCAAAACTATGTTTCTCCAGACCGGGATTAAGGTTACACTAAAAATAGTTGTGATGTCAACTCAAAGGAATTAATAAACAAGTCAGCGTTCCTATAAAAACACACAGAAGACGATAAATATAGCTCACCATTCCTTGTTATCAGATGCGCATCACGCATTCTATCAGCTTTAGTACAAACTGTCATGCCGGAGCGTACGACTTCCAGGAATTGCAATGTGCCGTACTTTCTTGCAATGAACACACCAATGAAGCGTGTGTATTTATATATATATTTATAGTTTAATATTTCAATTCAACCATCGAAATAAAAATATGACATTTTCATTGTCATATCTCTGTTTTTCAACATTTATATAAAAACGTGATGTATTCTCTAGGGCTTTACCAATTTGCAATCTGCGTTTTACCCGCACAGCCTGGAATTATACAATTTTCATAAGCCTGATTATGGCATCTTTATGGCCAATTGTTGAAATTATGCGTATCTAAGTTAATTGAAGAACAATATACTAACTAAGACAACGTAAGAAATATACATTAGAACCCCCCTTTATGTGCCTACCCCAAGAGCAGCCATATTAACTTCTTGTTTACAGGATCCGCAGGATTATTCCATCCCATTAAGTTATCTCCTCCCTACAGTGATGTATTTACCTTTGGTGCTGCCCAAGGCCTAAACCAGGGTAACACCACCAGGAGCACCCTCAGTGCCGCCGTCCTTACCGTTGGGCTGATGGCCTTTTAAGAACACACACAGCGCAGGCTGGAATTAACTTTGAAGGCTGTAGCTCCACCATAACTGGGTACCATACCTGACATACCTGGGTTGCGAGACCGGTGTTGCGTCACGTCCTACTCCGCACCCACTTGTCCTTCAACCACTGTGTTTTCATGTTAGCAGAACTGCCCACCGATGTCAACCAGCCACCCAGCGACATCAGTGGGGCCACCTAATAGCATCCTGAGTAGCTGGAGCCTGAATGTTATCAGACTCATGGCACAGTCCTCCATATGGTGATCTCCCTTTGGACTGGACCATTGAATAGTGTAGCCACAGGGAGCTTGGTCGCTCAAGAGGGCAATTGGCTCCATGTTATGCATCAGAGGTGCTTCCAATCCCCTTTACCCTCCATACTAGGTCTAGTAAGCCTAGGCCAGAATATGCCACTGCCTAGTTATTGTGAAGTTTGTGATAATTGTTGGCCACCTGGAGCTTGGCAGGAAGGAGTTGTGTCTGGGTTAGGGAGGCTGGGCTAGCCCCAAGACGCATGAAGGACATCATTGGGGGCCATACACATCTATCATGAGACTTAACACACCAACCAGAGGTCTTTTACTCCGCTTTCAGTGAAATTTGGAAACTTCTCTGCAACATAAAAGATAAACTGTTCATAAAATGAATGCACATCATGACCTTATAACATATAAACAACACAAAACATAATAAAACTAGAAGATTTGCCTTGGCGCCAATTGTAGGCCAGTATTCCACTTCTCACTATGTACGGCGGTCTTTGTTTCACGGCCTATTTTGGCCACTAAACAGCTGTGACCGACACATACACCACACACAAGGAACAAGACATCTGATCAAGACAGAGCCTACTATCGAATTACTAATGAAACGTAAAAATCTCTAATAGGATTGTTCAATTATTTGATAATAGCTCGACCTTGCCTCAACTTGACCTTGAGTGATGTGGATTTTACGTTCCTTTTAAGATAAACCTAAATAAAATAATAATAATAATAATAAAAAAAGAAATCCAATATTCCAATTGTATTTACATTCAGAATTTAGAATTTAGTGGACCGGAGGATCAACAGATTATGTTCTTTAACAAAACTAAACTAGTATGATTTATTTTAATGAGCTGCCATGGCTGTTGGACGTGAGCAGGGTACCAAGAGCTTTGAAAAAGCGCATATTGCATACATCCGAGTAAGAGCCCTCTGAACGACGACCAATGTGATTTTTAAAACCCATACAAAATGCTTTTACTTCATCATCTTGGTGACATTATTTCTTCCCCAGAGAGCGCGTAACCACCGCCAAACCTTCGGAGAGCAATGCTCTCTTTTTCACGTCAATTCTCCTGCAGCAAGGTTCAGAGTAAGGTTAATCATACCAGTGTTGACAACGCCAGCAAAATAGGCATTCAGGCGGCTTACATCTCTCGAGACGTGAATAAAATTACGATAGGGCGATCCGATTTTTTATTTTTTTTTTACGTTAAAGACGCAGTCCCAGCAGATCTGTCACCTAAATAACCTATATAATTCACCTATATAACAAATCAATAACATTTGTAGATTGTAAGCTTACAAGAACGAGGTTTTATTCCGCTTTAGAATGTCTTCATTTTTGTTCATCTTGTGATTTTGTAATTTGCCAATTTTAACGTTATCGTTAACTTTCCTGCTATAACAGGGCTACGGAATCTGCCGGTGCTCTATAAATTAATAGAATGTAATATAAAAGTAAGTAAAGTAAGTAATAAACCTTATGTGTATACTATTGGGGATGATATTTAAGTCCCTCTGCTGGATGAGGGGAAGACGGTTACTGATCGGCTTTCAATTTTTGTTTAATTGTCATTTTACAGAAAAACATAAGTTGTCATAGAAACTAAAAAAAAAGCTTCTTAAAAGTTTATGTGTTTTATGTAATTAAACCTTACAATGTTACAATGGCAAATCTGCTAAGGTTACCGTAATAAAGAATGCGGTTAATGTTTTAAGTGGAACAGAACCTTTAATGCAGTTTAACATAGAAGAAAATTAGGTTTTGCATCATTTTGTTTTGACAAACACCTTTTTATCTACAGAACAGAAGAATTAGGACAATTTAAGTAAAAAAAAATTGGCTCAACTAACCCATTAAACGTGTTGCAAATGATTTTATTACTGACAGGCAACGCATAACTCAACATATATTAATAAAACATGAGCTGAAACTTCTGATAGAAACTCGCATTTAATATGATATGCACATAATTCATAATCTAAAATTAGTTATAAAATGTAATTCATAATTTTGATGAAATCCTGTCATTTTGAGCTGACATTTTTCCTAATTCCAACATATATAAATGCCTAATAAGGTTATTTTATTGAGAATACTTATATTATTTACTCTCAGTAGACACCGCCAGTCAAGAACGTAATGGATGATATTTATTCTTAGTTTATTATTTTTCCATAATAATCTTTATTGACCAAACACATCTAAGAATCATCACTGTTGTCTTGTCACATATCCCACATCGTTTATGGGTCATCGTTCTTCAGCGTCCTTGGTCATTAGGGCCACACAGGTTTGAGGACTGCAAAGGTGACCCTGAGGCTATTCAGCGTTCTTGGTCATTAGGGCCACACAGGTTTGAGGACTGCATGTTTCATTCAACCAGTTCTGAATATGGCCAAGGTTGACTATACTTTTGGTGGCCGATCTCAGCAGGCAGCCCCTCTACTGCAAAACAGAGAAAGATTGCTCTATTGGGCGATCATGCTCTGTAGTGCACCATTACTCAATGGGTAGGTTTGGAAGTCTATGGATTTCCTTTGCAGCTGACCCAGTTGAGTTGTAGAGGCATGGTCTCCATAGTATCTTCAGATAGAGAGCTGGAATATGACTCCAAGTCCTGGTGCTCAGCTGCCTAGGAGGTATGTTGTGATTAGGGCTTTGTGCCAGGCCTAAGGCAACTCCCGACCGAAATACATGACTGCTTTAGATGCACAAATGTCCTCCAAAGAGGAGACACCTCAGGGTACGAGGAGACGAGAAGAAAAATGGCTGGAGATTTTGTTTCTTACCATGACAGCTTCCACTGGCCTCACCATTCCAACCCCAGATCACCTTTGATTTCTAATAGACAACAAAAGTTCTGATGAAGCATTTGTTTCTTCATCTCATTTCGATTTTATCTGCCCATATTTGGCAGTAGTAACAATAATCTATAGAACCATAGATGAATCGTTCTTCAGGTATCTACCAAGGCTGCTGGCTTCTTACCAAAACATGTGGAAGCCCAGTGAGAAGTTTCAATGAGGTCTAAGACGGTGACCACTGCGAGATACCTCTAAGTTGCCCCTTCAGATACCTTTGTGAAAAATGACCATATCTGGTTTGCCCTGATGATCTCAGCCTCTAATGACCTAAATCTCAAGTTATTAATGACAAAAACCAAAGCTTTAGACGTGTTGTGTTTGGGGACCAAGTACAAAAAAACCCCAAAACTGTGAGCTCTGTCGATGAAACGGATACATCTAAAATTTGTCTTATGTCTTATGATGATGAAACTGCCAACCCCAGAGTTTGTCTGATAACTATATTTTCTTTCTGTTACCCATATTAATAATTGAGTCCAAAAAGCTTTGATTCTCCCAGGCTGTCGCTTAACGTTAGCAAGCGTTAGCGACGAGATTCTTACACTAATCTTCCCTTAGAATTCTAATATGATCCAACTACAGATCTCTGATATGTTTTTTGTGTCATTTCAGTGAATATGACACGCTGGGATTATGTAGTTGATACATTATTTATAACCAGAACCGTACCGGAGGCATTGCCATGGCTTATATCAATTAATAAATCATAAAGAAAACAAGTGCACGTTTTCTTTTAGAGCCCAGCAACCTTGATGAGAATAATATTTAGCAGACTTCCCCAAACGATGTCAAAATAATCATCTGGACCCAAACAACTCATCCCCATGAGTTCCCCCTCAACCACCGGTTAGATTGTAAGCTCCCAGGGCCCTCGACGCCTTTTGGACCAGCTTGTTATTGTGTGTGACTTTAACCCCTTAATGACAAAGCCAGTACATGTACGGGCTCAAAATGCATTGTTTTCAATGGGTTTTAAGACCACCCATTGTCCTTAAAGGGTTAAGTTATTTGTAACAGCGCTACGGAATCTGCTGGCGCTATATGAATAAATGTAATGTAGTGGTTGGGATCAGAAAGGAGCCCTGCTGTCCACCGCCAATGCCGTTAGATTTCTGGATCTATTTAGTGACGTTCTGAGACACCACCATTTGGGTAAAAAAAACATAATCAGGGTACAGTGGCGCCCCCTACATGTGAGTCATTGTAGCATTTTGTTCTGTCTCCTGCCCTTTAAAAGGTTTATGATCCAGAGCATCCAGTGGCGTATTCTGGCCTATGTTGACTAGGTCCATGGTGGCTTCAGCCCCTCTGCCCCATAACATGGAGCTCAGAATACCCGGGAACGTTCTTAGCAGACTGACCCTGAGACTATTGAAATATTAACCCTTTATCAGCCCGCCGTGGAGATGTAAAGCCTCACCAAGTGCCAAAACCTGGCAACTCTCCGGGTTTTCTGTCACTGTTGTCTTGTCGCATATCCCACATCGTTTATGGGTCATCGTTCTTCAGCATTCCTGGTCATTAGGGCCACACAGGTTTGAGGACTGCAAAGGTGACCCTGAGGCTATTGAAAATATTAACCCTTTATTAGCCCGTCGTGGAGATGTAAAGCCTCACCAAGTGCCAAAACCTGGCAACTCTCCGGGTTTGCTGTCACTGTTGTCTTGTCGCATATCCCACATCGTTTATGGGTCATCGTTCTTCAGCATTCCTGGTCATTAGGGCCACACAGGTTTGAGGACTGCAAAGGCGCTTCTCTACGTCGTGGAGGCGTCGCTCAGGTTGGGTGAAGCGCCGCTTCTCTACGTCTAGGCGTCTCCGGGAGAGATCCCGAGGTATGGCGATCAGGATCCCTGTGGCGCCATCGTACCATGGGCCAGATAAAATGGAGATCGCTGATCTTCCCAACTGGCTTAGGGCTGCACCGAAAGGTAAATACGTCACTGAGAAGATCCGCACGTATAGTGTTTTTTAGGGTGGGGGGTCATAGAAAACTGTCTGTACGTGGGATAAAATATGGTCCTTTTACATCCTGGAAGCAGAAAATCCATAAAACCTTTAAACAGCTGCTTGCCCGCAGAGAGAGCTGTCTACAATATGTTAGTTTAAAACTCCCACTCACAAAGCCAGACACTCCTAATGACCTGACAGACTCTGTGAGCGCACTTAGCGTGGGATACGACACCGAGGACAAAAAAACGCTACATAAACGGACTGTTTAAGGGGCACTTACTGTGATAACAGGGGGTTATTAATGGTTCGGTGTCATGTCATGTTACAAACTGTAACTTTGTTCTCCCCCTTACTTAGCAATTCCAATAAAATATATATAAATATAAACCTCCACGTCATATGATCCGAGACATTATTATAAACTTAAAGGCATTGTCAGGTCTATGAAAAAGCACCTCAAAGGACTAAATTATTATTATTACATTTATTATTATTATTATTATTATTATTATTATTATTATTATTCTTTTATTAGTCTATGGATAGTGTTCCATTACCTATCAAATACATAGGTAAAAAAAATAAAACCTTATTCAATCATTCGTCTCGCTTAGATTCATGATAGCCATTTCTCTATCTTGTGTATGTTGAAATTCCTAGCATACCACGTCTGCTGGAAGGCGGTTCCACATATCCACCACCCTGCCAGTGAAGTAACACTTCCTTACGTTACATCTAAGACCCTGACCCTCTAGTTTAGGCTCTGAGTAAGTCTCAGATCTGTATCTTGTCTTATCGCTGATGGGAACAGAAAGTGGAAAAACAAATATAAACATTTTTCAGTATTTGGGAACTACAGTTTAGAAATAACTGTTTTTGGTGCTATCACCCTTTTTTAGTATGATTTTTTTTTTGGTATAGGTGACTTCAGGATACATGGGCTTGCATATGACATTTTATTTCACTGATTTCTGATTAGTTTGAAGGGGTGGGGGGGTAGTTTGAAGGGGGGGGGGGTAGTTTTGAAGGGGGGATAGTTTGAAAGGGGCAGAGGGGGGATAGTTTGAAGGGGCAGAGGGGGGATGTTTGAAGGGCAGAGGAGGGTAGTTTGAAGGGGCAGAGGGGGGGTAGTTTGAAGGGGCAGAGGGGGGGGTAGTAGGATTAGTTCGCACGGGGCGCCAGAACACCTAAGGCCGGCTCTGCTCTCCGGCACCATACACTAACAGACACTCACACACTCACTCTAACACCATACACCTACTCATACATACACACACACTAACACCTTCACTCTTTCTCTCTCTCCCATCATCACTGCAGCTTGCACGGCTCCCTCTACCCTCTTACCTCACAAGGAGCCCTGTCTTCACTGAAGCTTTGCACTCTTAGTGCAAGCTGCCCCTCTTCTTGCACTAAGAGTGCAACTGCAGGGTGATATGACACGTTATGTGACGTTAGTGCTAGACGCCATTCACCCACCCTAGCACACCCCTGATATACCTCTGAATAGCCTCTCTTTCCAAAAAACAATAGAGTTTATTGTTAAAAGGCTACCCGAGTAGCCTCGAACAAAAGACACTCACCTATTCAACCAAAATAATAAAATAACTAAAAAAAGGAATCTTCGGCGTCTTCTGAAAATATTATATATTATCGCGCAGCAGCGAAAAGAAGTAAGATCTCAAATACTGCCATTTTTACACGTGTAGCTTTTTTTTGCTGTTTCCAAAGAACGACTAAGAACATATTTAAATAATTTTCTACGCTCTTGTGTTAAATCACGATCTCATTTTGTCGAAACCCAAATTCCGTATATGTAAATCAAGTGTACTTGATGTAAAATGCAAAGCCTCATACATTTTAAAGAAATGCACTTCTTGATGCGATGTTTAATCACACTTCATTCTCTCGGAAAATGGCTCCGTTTCTCTCAGTATAAATGTAAATTTCCTTACATGCAAAATATAAAAAAAAAAAGTTTATTTTTGAAAAATCTGTTTAACTCGATTCATGACTTTTAATACCAATATGACGCTTTTTTTTTTTTTTTTTTTTTAAATAGCTGCTTATTTTTGCCTGGGGCATACAGAAACCCGCTCAGAAATTAATTGGACAGACTCTTGCTTAGCTTCAGACTACTAAATTATTTTGTCCTTGGAATGCTGGACCAAGATGATAATTCTAATTGAATTATTTATCTATTATATACTTACTTATTCTTACTTTTATTAAAATATGCAAAAAAAATAAGTTAATTGGATTTGATGATGATCTGTATACCATATTAGTTTAGAAATGACAAAATATTATTGGTGAAATCAAATTTTGAAATAATTAGCCGTGATTGGATTGTGGAGGGAGTGGGTGGAGAGTAGGTGGGAAGTGGGTGTGGCCAAATGCAACATCCCTGCCTCAAGAAAGAAGAAACTTAGCTGGAGACCCAGGGTAGCAAGGCTTCACCCTGAGGCTTTGTGTCCAACTTTGAGAGTTTCCAGGTATGCTTATAAATACATTATATTATTATATTATATATAAGTACAACTTTACATATATATTTATACTAAACTTGGGCGCTCTTTGTGTTCGTCTTCATGTTCGTCTTCGTGGGGGAAAAAATCTTCGTATTCAGAGAATATTCGCCCGTACAACCTGTACTTCATTGGTTGATGGCAGACGGGCCCTCTGCTGACGACCAATAGAGTGGCTCGTACAGACTTATAAGATCCTGGTCCAGCAATGTGGCTGGCAGAGACCACTGGTCTCCCTGCTCCAGTCCCTGCCGGCCAAGTTGCACCAAGTTACCGCCTGACGGCAAACCTGCGGATTTTCGCTCCCATTATCTACACGGCATCGCTGGGGTTAATGGGAGCGGAAATCCGTAGGTTCCCCGTCGGGAGTTAAAAAGGCCGTGCGAGTGAGCCTATTGGTCGCCTGCAGGGTCCAATTGGTTGATGCCAGAGGAGGACCCTGCAGGCAACCAATAGAGTCGTTCGCACAGCCCCTTAACCCCTGACAGCGAACCTACGGATTTCCGCTTCCGTCAACCCCTGCGATGCTGCGTAGATAAGGTAGGCTAGATGGGGAAGGGACCAGGGAGATTAGTAGATGAAGACGAACATGAAGATTCTTGTTGTTGTATGTCTTTGTCTACGTTTTGTCGCCTCCATGTTTGTATGTTCGGTATTCGGGCTGAACAACGAAAACGCACCCTTCGTGTTCGTTTTCATGTTCGCCCGAATACGAATGCACAAGTCTAATTCATACACATATTTGGATACATTTTATATACTCATCCTCACATAATTTGGACATGGAGTCCAGTTATTTTACATAGACGGATAAGAGCGCATTTAACATTGAAAGCCAAGTTTCCTTCATTTCCTTGAAAGTTCATTTTGCCTACATGACTACATAGGCTCTTTAGTCCTAAAAAGGCAAAACTGTAAAAATACTTGTTTTATTAAATAAATTAGAGAAAATTCACCCCGATACCATATATATTACTATACATTTATCTAATTGATGTTAAGTAGAGCCATTATTTATGCATTATTATTTTTTGTTTAATATTTTCCGGCCAGTTTTGCTCGGGAATCAAAAGGGAAATATGTCTGAAACAGCTCGTTGTTTTCTTTTCTCTTTTTCTCTTTACTCAAAGATCTGTTTGGAAAATATTTGGTAGGAAAAACTGAACTAAGACACTTTGTTCTAAACATGGAATTTTACACCTCATCAATGTGAATTTGTTTGGAAAAAGAGCCAAAAAACGTAATTTACGGATTACCATCTAAAGTACACAATGCTGACAAAACTAGTATAGTCATAAAGCACCAAATTTCCATTCTGTGTAATAAACAGCCTTATATGATGACAGCTGATTGCGCCGCATTGTACTCTTTGTTAACCGTTGTGACAATTCACCCCCCCCCAGACCCCCTAAACTCAAACCTTCTTACATCTAAGTATTTAACCTGATGGCATCTTAGCCATCATAAATGTATAGTTTATTTTTTATAGGAAAATGTATTCTGGATTATTGTTTGCTTTTAAGGAGAGGCACTGTAGTATCTAATTTATTATTAGTAGTAGTAGTATTAGCGTTAGCGCTGTACATAATTTGCATATGTAACAATTATGTTAATTCATGCCAGATCTGTAACTAGGACTCTTAGCAGCTGGGGCAAGGTCGAGATCCCACCTGTTGCAGGAGTAACATTTGATTATGAAGGCAAGGGCATTGAGCAAGGACATTGCTGATCGGTTACAGCCCATGATTTTGTTCTTTAAATGCTGAAAGATGATTCAGCCGAAGGGCAGTCCCACCGTTGAAAGCCATATGAGAGATATCCAGAAAGGGTGGCCATTTTGCACTGCAGTCTAGATAATCTAGTTTCAACTGGGCAGATTATTATTATAATTATTATTATTAAACGTCATCAATATACCCTGCCTATTTGATACTGTGAGATGCATCAATATACCTCTCATAAATGCTACTTTGATGGGTAACAAGGCATATTCAGTTGAATTTAGCCATATCATTAAAATGCTATCATTAAACCTGGCCTATTTAGGTCATCAATAAAAAAAGTATTGGTTTTATATTATTTAAAATGATAAATTATTATATATATATATAAGGAAATATAATGTGTAAAATACCAATATTTACAATGTGTACATCTATAACTGTCTTGCTTATTGGCTTAAATAGTGAAATACATTTTCTACCTGTAATTATCATGTTCAAAATTATCTAGAAACATAGAATCTGCCAGCAGATCAGACCCAGACCCAATCTTCACTATAATTATCATAAATAAGCAATTGATGTATGGATTAGCAACTAAGTATTAATTTTATCAAAACATGCCTTTTCTCTCCCATCCCTTCCCCCGACCATTATACCGGCTACCTCAACCAATTAACAATAATCAGCGACTTCACATTTTACAAGGCTGTGCGTCTTTGTGGCAATAGTGTAGCCGTCAGCATGAACATTCCAATATGGCAGGGGCGTCCAACCTGCGGCCCTCCAGCTGCTGCATGACTACATCTCCCATCCTCCTCAGCCAGCCCATTAGCTGAAAGAGCATTATGGGAGATGTAGTCCCGCAGCAGCTGGAGAGCCGCAGGTTGGACGCCCCTGCAATATGGAATAACAATTTCACCACTTTTTTTTTTAATGGAAAATGGTTAGGTGTAAATGTTAATGTATTATCACTAATCAATTTCTGTTCATTTCTGTCTTTATTCACTTAAAAGTTGAATTGTTAGATCAATCCTGTTCCTTCAGAACTATAATCCCGCCAGACATTATTTAATTAGCAAGTGATCAATCAATCGAGGATGATGTATGGATTACTACATAAAGTGTTTCAATATGTTTTTGACTGGAAGTCCAAAATATTGAGGTCCTTTGAGGATATAGCTGGACGAAGAACACTTCACACAAGAATTTACAAGAAGATATATAAGGATATATATTTCTGATTAGAAAGGTTGAGTTTGATACATGGCATCCTACATAATCAGCTTATTAACTATATAATAACCTTTCACAAATATTCTGCTTGTCAATTATTCCTGTTCTTCCTAGGTGAAATCCAACATTTTAGATAAATATCGATAACGGGCAGACATGTTATAAAGCAGGTGGGCGATGACAGGGTGGCTCTGGCACTTATGTCATAAGCTATCGTATGACATAAGTGCGACAGATGGCTGGATAGGTGCTATCACATGCTACGTTTTTGTGTATGTGTCCGGTGGGCCAAATGGCCGGTCTGGGCCTTTACAGTAGTCCAAAAATAATAGTAGTCTAAAATAATGGGGGTAGCGACCAGGAAGTGGGTTACGACTTCCTGTTTGGGGGCGATAGTAGGTTTCTAAAGCAATGTTTCCAAAGGGATCATGGGAAATGGAAGCAAATTAGCATGAAGTGCCCCAGCCATGGCTTTTGAGGACGTAATGTAGATAATATTTAAAGAAAATATTAATTAAAAATAATAACATAATTAATATATTTCAGTGCTACATTCCGTTATAGTTTTTTTGCAAAGATTTCACAATTCCTTATTAAATTCCTACAATTTGCTCTAAATATCTTGTAATCTTTAAATCACGGGGCAAGCTAGAAAATACCTGCCCGGGGCCCCATGTTTTAATGGAAAAACTGCTATTCAAGTAGTTTTTTAACGCTGTAATTTGCCAAAGATTAATGAGTTCTGTATCTACAAAACCTTTTATTTTTGTTTTTAACTCAAGTTCAGTGAAATAGTGTTCAATCGCCACAGCCTCAGACGTGGAACAATGTTTTGGCATGGCTCCCAACATTAAATTAGCGGTTTGAAACAACCTAGAACAAAACAGATTCAGTTCCATTTACAAACCCTTCCCCCGCTTCTTCCTTTTGCCCATGCATGACCCCCTGCCTGGCATTCCGAAATTTGAAGAAAAGGGGGGAAAAAGAAACCCCATTCCACTAATTACTTTAGTTATGATTTGCAACCTGCCTAGCGCTTCATGTGTTATAGAATCCACAAAGTTCCAATCAAAACCGAAGATTTGTTTAAACTAATTTGAAAGTTTGTGTATTAAAATGTTTAGCGATTGCCCGGCCACATCAAACAAACGCCAGCATTTCCATAAAAGAATTTACAGAGACCTCCGCTAGAAAAAAAAAAAAAAAAAAACCCCAAAAAAGGTCATTTCAATAACCTCGCACATAATATTATATAAACTCAGCCCATTGAGGAATTTCCAGTCTGTTTTTGATCAAGAGTCGCAATTATTCCAGGTTTCTGTCATGTTAAAATGTATTTTTTTTTTTTTTGGTGAAAATGTCAAGCGGATAGACTCCAGGGTTTGGAAGTTATTACGTGTTTCGCAGATTGGGTGGAGATCTTTATTGTCATAAAAATCTAAAATTGGGGCATTTTATTAACATTAACCTTTTGTTCTTGAATTATTTTATTTTTTTTAATAAAACATTTTTTTTTGTATCTACTGATTTATTAATAGTTATTTTTTGAAAGATGCACACCAATTGTAGGCTAAACTATTCTAGCCTATTTTTTTGTCTGTAGATCATGTTTACTTATATAAATAAATAAATAAATAAATAAATACAGTATTTTTTTGTTCTCATTTATTTATTTGTCCTTGAAATAAAATATATTTTTTACATGATATAAAAAATAAATCTGTCTCTTGCTATTGCATTGAGAAGCCTGGCACATGGCGGGTTCTGGATCGTATCTGCTCTGGCGACATTACATGAATTATACCGCTAAATATATTAAATGTTATTATATTAGTATTTTTTAGTTTAAAAAAAACTCTCAGGACCCTGATGAAGGCTATAAAACGCGTGGCTTTCCAATCCTTCTTCTCTAAGAGGTGAAAAACAACAGAGAAAAAAAAAAAAAGAATTGTTAAAAAAAAGTGGTATTATTATTAATGATTAATATTTCTTTACCTGAACACAATTACTGACAATGTAAACGCTAAAAGAATAAATAATTATCTAGTGTGTATAACGCTTGATGGATCTCTCTACACCACTGAAAGATTTATAACCGTGGCATTGTCCATAATTGTCTTTATCAATCATCTGGAATACTCGTGGCTTCCTTTTCATACACAATTCCCTATAGGATACACCTTAATACCCATTAATCTTCAATCTCAGTTGCATTTTTTTTTGCCGGCTGTAACACATATACAGTCCAGTAAATATTTTTTTAAAATAAATTTATATTGCCGCAGGGGTTGGTGGTTTATGTAGTCATTGTAATTGTCCTGCACAATCCTTCTTCATCATGTCTTGCTTTCAAGAAAGACTTATAGTTCCACCAAGTTTGCTTAAATTCCTTAAACAGCCCCCCAGGACCCCCCCCCCACCCGGCATCTGTTTTGCATTTCTCTGCCTTTCGTTAAATGAGGAGCATTTTAATCAGAACCTTGCTTGTTTACTTCAGTGGCAGCCATATCCCAGTGTTCCAAGGGTGCTTATAACACTTAAGTTACAGCCACTCGCACCAAATGGTTTCTCCATGAGTGTCGTCCATCGGCTGAGCTTAGGACAGAACCACGTGGCTGGACGCAGGAAGGCTGGAGGGTTTCAATATATTTTTTATTTGAAAGGAACAATCATTTGAAATAAATGAGATGCTGGTACTGTAGATATGACTTTGAACTCTAGCTTGGACCATATGGAGATCCATCGGAGGTTGGGGGAGAACATGACGAATGGTTGGCTGTATAGATTGATCGAGTAGAGATAAATATTCATAGTATCCGTTTTTTTCCCCATAACCATTATCCACATCATCTGCCGATTTCCGCATTCTCGTAATCAGAACGGCGTTATTGGACGATCAGTTCTGAAAATGTAAACCGGTTTTTGTGGCACCTAATAATTTGTTCCTGGACCCTCCTGGAGCTAAACAGAAAATGAACATATTGTGAGATCAACTCAGCTTCTCCAACCAACGTGCCTTAGCGTCTAATGGAGTCTTCAGTCAAAGGTGAGACAGGGGCGAAGAGACCTCTGGGGTACTGGAAGTGTATCTAACGCTACATCTTTTCATTTACTGGGCCAAAAAAGTATCACCTTCAGCTAAAGACTCCCTCTGATCTTGGACCAAAACCGCTATATCATTTGTTTTTATCACTAATGCACAGATATAGCATCCAGCATCGAAGCTTGGTATAAGAGCGCTGGCAACCGGCTGAATCACCCGCCTGCTCGTTCAAAATCCGATAATGTTTATGATGCTAAAGATGATATTGAGTTTTGAAATTTCAAGGAATGAGATGACGTTAACATTGTTTGTGGTGACATGATAAAGAGCAGCTGAAACCTAATGTTAAAACTTGATTTAAATCAGAAATTCAATATTCCTTCCCAAAAGTAATAACACACCATACCCAAGCACTATCTGTATCTATAAATATGTCTTTCCGTTTATTATCTTCACATCAAAATGACTATAACAAAATTATAATATTTATCAAACATTCTCTCCGCCATTACTGGAACATCTGATTACCGATGTCCAATCCTTGGTTCTACCCCTACATTATCCGCCTGATGTGCAACCACTTGACCGACATTTGCATTCTGTCTTCTGTCAGACCTAATTATACCACCTGCTTAAACATGAGACTCAAGACCAAGTTGTCCTTGGTTGGTTCCTGCATTTTGAGAGTATGTTGACCCATTCTGGTCCTCTTGTTTTTCTAGATTGTTGCTGATTTTTAGACCTCAGACGCTCTCTTGAGGTTGACTTGTCCATCTACATCTAGACTTCAACGGCTGTGGGTTTGCCTCTTGACTAAGATACCTTCTGTTTGCCGTATTATCTCCTAACTCTAGTGGTTGGTCTTTCAACAGGATTATTGAGGCCTCATGAACCTGGTGAACAGTGGGTTTCGAGGAATTACGTCCACTCAGGACATTGGATACAACATATGTCATGTCAGAACTATAAAGTGGATGATGACCTGCTGACTTGATGAGGGAATCGACTTAACACGATTCCAGGGTCTCATTTAAGGAAGGGGAAAAAGGGTGTTCGGAGATGGCACGAGCTTTTGAAGAACATTTTGGTGAGCCCACAAGGAGAAGGGCTGAATAATTTCCAGAATACCTTTTAAAGGAGACATGTTGGGTTGATCATCCCAAAAAGCAAAGGGCCTTACTGCCCCTTTATTATAATTTAAAAGCTTTTTTTGCAACCACTGACCAAGTATTGATCACCGGTCAGTATTTGCACCGTCTTTCGCTAGTCTTCCATCATTCTTCTGGGGAGGACCTATCATTCAACTGCAAAGGAGATATTAAAAGATAACATATGGTTCCCGGAGGATACAGCCACATCTAGTGAAAGCCTTCTGCATATTTATAGCTTTCTATAAGCATTTTAATGGCAAAAAGGTCACATCTGACTACATTATGGCTGCTACAGCTGGCTTTGGGAAGTTCATTTAGTCTATTTGTTTGGTTTCCCACTTCCTGCTTGACGTCTATATTTAATGTGGTTATTTCACAATAGATTGTTTTGCACTCGGGTCATAGGTTATACTTTTCTATCAGTTAACATAACAACTTTATGTGACTATTGTTATTTCCTCTTTTCGAGGGAAAGCAGAAGTATTTACAGTAATATACAATATCTCTTTTCCTGTTTTTCACACTTTGCCAAATGACTCTTGGTAGCTGTTTTATAATTTATCTGCTACCGTTCCAGAATTTTTATAATAGCGATATATATTTCTGATGCGGCTTCCGTCAGTGGGATTTAATCACCAATGTTTTCAAAAGCCAACCTAAATTGACTAATACAATTTAACGTGCATATTGTCAACCTGCATTAAGAGTATGAATCGTGCGTCACTGTGACGGTGGTAATTTAATTTAATATCCCAGTAATTTTGCGGTTCAAGATGCACTTTTCTTCAGTCACTTAAATGTTTTTTTTTTTATTTATTTTTAGAAAATTGACCTGTTCAAATTATTGATTACGAAAATGTAGCCCTTCAAAGACGACTAGTTGAAAAACAGCAGGCAGTGTCATATTTTCATTGTAAAAACATGTAATATGGGATAATGTAAAATACTGTATATGAAGATTTCAATGGGCCACTTTTTTGGGGGCCCAAGCCCCATTATATAAATCCCCCCAAGGGGCCCTCCATATTAAAACTCATCTCCTGTGTCTCCTGATTTCCTGTGTTTAAAATAAGGTCAGCTATTTCTTTCTCCATCAGTTCCCCATTAAAAGGATTTATGCCTTTCATTTGGGAAACCCATATTAATGTAGTACAGGCCCCCCGGACCCCATAATTATACAGCAATATGGGATTGTGAGGGCCCTGGGGCCTTTTCAGAAGCTACCAGGCAAACTAGGAACCACCACACAGGGACGGACGTACCAAGATGCCCAAACCCAAACCTGAGGCTCCCAGAACCGCCTACCAGGAACCTGCCACCAAATGCTCTCCCCCAGAGCATTCACAACCCCTAGATTCCTGGTAAGCCACCCACCCGACTGTGACAGCCAAAATACTCCCACCCAAACACAATAAACAGGGAGGTAGGGTGGGACAAACAACACAGGGTAAGGTGACAACAAAATGGCCCCCAGCCTCGTGTCATAACCCCTTAAATAACTACCCCCTAAACCCCAACCTACCAAAATTGGTGGCAAGGCCTAGCCCTACTCCGGATCCCAGTCAAGGCCCACTCTGGCCATGGTGGCCCCTGCGGGCATCATTACTAGCAGCAAGAGCGCGTGATGCTCAAAGTGAATTAAAAACCAGACAAATGCACAGTATGCAACATTAAGGTAGCGAGACATGAACATCAGTAAATGACCAAATAAATAATGCATAAAAAGCAATGGGCATGTAAATTCACAACTGCAGCAATAAAAAAGTGCAAGATACAGATCTGCAGCAACCATTTCTCTGCTAGGTACATATAACGCTAAAAGGCCCTATACTCACCTGCTGGTGGGGTCCCTCTTGGAGATATTGCAAAATTAGAAGTCATTAACGAAACCTGTGTGCCTACAATTTCTCATTACGTCCATCGGGGGCCACGGTGTTTAATAAATACATTCACCTAACTTCCCTTAGGGCTCGTTGTGTCATGGAGTAGATTTGGAAGTAAGCGGAAAAAAACTAATTGTTTCAGATGATGAATTTCGTGTCCTGCTCATTCGATTCAAATGAAAATCAGAGGGTTTTTTCTATCAAAGAAAATGTTGTCACTCACCCTCAGACTCTCACTTACTTTCTCTCACACTCTCTGTCAATGTCTCACTTCCGTGTCCACATCTCCTTTTCCGCAGCTCCACTTTTTGTCTTGTGTCTTCTTGTTCTTCTTTTTTTTCTTGGTCCGTTTCTCCCCGCTATCCACTTGGCCTCCAGGACAGGCAGAGCCTCCACTCATACCCTCTCACCCACGTGGCTCCATCCTTTACCAAAAATACTCCAAAATGCCCGAATAACGCAGGCGGATTTGTAGAGAAAGACAGGTGCATGAACGCTTTTGGACTCTCTGCTTCGTTTTCTTCGTTGGGGGTTCCTCCTCGTACGAATTAGCAAAAACTCTATCAAAAAAGTCTAAGCAAAAGTCTATCATGGAGTGAACTCTACTTTGTCATCTAACTGCAAACTTATGTCACTTGCTATCCAGTTCGTACAAGTTGCAATATGCGTTTGAATTCAAATCTTGGTTCAACTTGAGTCAACCCAAATTTTGTAAACATTTCAGTTGCCCTTTAAGTTGCCAAG
Organism: Spea multiplicata; assembly: GCA_009364415.1. Lineage (NCBI taxonomy): Eukaryota > Metazoa > Chordata > Amphibia > Anura > Pelobatidae > Spea > Spea multiplicata. The sequence goes on from VKOC01017749.1 coordinate 37,462, forward strand.
TTGAGTCAGTTGGGTTAACTAAAATACATTTTTATATCTAGTCCCAAACAATCTCTATGACAATTACAACATTTAAGCATAAATTATAGGGTGAAATTAGCGATAATACATTTTTAAGTCAAGTTAGCCACCATTAAAAATAATATATTGTATACCAATAAAAATAAAAAATGACTTCCCTGTTCTAGTCTTTGGTTGCCATGGTTCAGTGTATTTTGGGTGAAATGTCTCTTTAAATAACAAGTCGTATCGTCATTGTATTTTATCTCCGTTTGACCTTATTTGATTGTGTCGCTCGTGTCCTTCACTATTATTGTGTACCAATCGGTTGAACAATGTCATTGAGACCTTTTCTCTATGGCTCTTTCTTTATCTGAAGCCACAATGCGTATATTCTTTTATCCTTTCATTTATTTGTAGATCAAAGGTCATGTCAGCCATATTTGCACTCCAATCACAATAGCGGGGGAGAAAAAAGACAGTGGAAGACAATGAGGATAATCATTTCCTGCCGAGAAGATTCTGGAACTTGTGATTAATTAGATATTAGATACTATTTCCAACAGGGGTGAAATGATTCACGTTGCGTACCATAGCACAGAAATGCGGAAATAATGCGGAAATAATGTTGCAGCACTGGGGTATAGCAAAGACGGGTATATTGAGTGCTGCTAATTGGGATCCAAGACAGGTGAACCACATGGAACAGTTGTGGAGAAGAGAAGTGTCCAGAAGTGCCCTGCAGAGCCAGGGCCAGTAACCTTCAAACTCCGAACAGAGACTCTCGGTGGCGCCGTGGTTGGGGACAAGTTGTAATAGCCACCAGGTTCTGAGTTCCATTTCCTACAAGACCTTACACTGGGTGTACATAGTGTGAGTTTGTCGTGTCTGGAGGCTAGAGTGAGGTGTATGGTGCTACACCCTGACCCTGCAGAGAGTTTGAATATATATATTAAACATTAATTGTTACTGTGTGTCTTTAATAAATACTCATTTAAGCTATAATAATTTCTTATCAATCTGTTCATTGTTACAATATGTTTTATACTGATATCTTCCAAGTCTGTCTCTGCGGCTTGCGTCAATTTTAATTTTTTAATGGTTTTTAATGGGAGGAGTGAACTGATACATGATACCATATGTGATTCACCAGTATACTGCTCTCGTTACTCTGCTAATTAATTCATAATTAATATTAATAACTATAATAATTTGCTAAAAAAATGCTAAAGCTGAAGTGCAATATGTTTTATAATATAAATTATGATTTTTCACATGGCCGATGGCCATCAACACCAGTCTTTTTCTTCATTTATGCTCTCTATTATAGAAAGCATCATAAGGAAATACTGAAAATACTACCATTTTTATTTTCCCTTATTTTTTTATAATTCTTTTTATTTTCTAATCTTTATTCTAATCTAATTTTATTTTGAATCTAAAAAGGAAATTTCAAAAAAATTAAAATTAAAAAAAAAACCTTAGGCACATTGGTAGTAGATTTCTGTATAAATTGTAACACAATGTATGATCCTAAAAATATTTCTAGAAATAAAATATTGACATATATATATATTTTTTTGTGGATTCTTACCTTTCAGAAGAATTAGAATTTAGAGTCTAACACACAAAGAAAAGAGTCAGGTCGTGCTTTTTTTTTTTTTTTTCTTTTTCTTTTTTTAAAGTTCTTGAGGTCAAACAGCTATCGAAAATGTCACCCGACATGTCTCTTACCGGTAACAGACTTTAAAATAATAATAATAAGCAGGCCAGATGTGCTCGCACCATATTCTCTTTCATACTTTTGGCCAACAAATAACATTTCTCACTTCCTGCTTTTAGCAGAATTACACTTTACACAAAATTGGACTTCTTGTATCGAGCCGAAGCATTCTGATTTGTGTTATGACTTAATCCCATGCGGGTCTCTGCGTACAACTCGCTTTATCTCTCTGTAGTCACGGCATAGGCCAGATGTTTATTAGATCACTTTTTCCCTAGATGGTTTTTAAATCAGGTTACTTTTATAGAGAATTTTTTTTTTGTCCTTTTTCCTCCCCCTCCCCCCCCAGAGGTTGCTTGTTGCATACTAATTTAAATACCTCAACCCCAACTGCTATAGGTTTAATTGGGCTCTTATATTTCATGATTCATGGGTTCCATTCTGGAAAATTACTCCGGCCAGAAAGAAGATCAGTCACCTGCGAAAAGCTGACAGCGTTTAGGAGAGGTTTTAAAGAGTTTCTCATTGCTTGAACGGTTAAACTGGCATTTAATAGCAGCCGCTAGTATATTCGAGAAGAAAAATAAAATCTTTTCTGGTACATTGGTAAAGGAGGGAGTTTAAGCTACTTAGAGAAAGTCTTAAAGGGTATTTGAAATGCAATACAAGGGAGTGCAAGGAAATTCGTTTGATTATTCCTATTTAACAATGTTTCTAGAAATTTCTTGTGTGGGACCAAGAGCAGAAGGCCATTTATGGCCAAAACATTCGCTTGCCTCCATAAACATTTTCTTCTTTTTTGATGAGATGGTTGTCAGGACTGCTTAGTCCTAAAATCCTCTTGCCCCTCTTTACCTGAACAAAGACCATGACATGCATCGTGGGTAAGACCGTTGGCCCGTTGGCTTTACTTATTCCTCAGCAACATCATATCAAACTTTTACAACCAGCCCAGCAGGCGGTTCTAACACCAAAACGCCAAGAGTCCCAGCCCAGTAGGTGACATAGACCACCCACTGGGCACACTTTCCCAAGTCTATCCAGACATGATGTCCACCTCCAAGGTCTCCATTATACGCTTGTTAGGGGGGAAATCACCACCAATGAAAACATGTAAAACAAAAGCAAAAAGTACAATGCCCACTTAGCAATGTCCTTCACAAAATGAAGGTGAGTCGGCAGTAAATGTCCTGTCCAAGAGATCCAGAAGTGAAAGGGGTAGGTCCCTTCCCCACTGCCAACTTTAACTGACCCTTGTCAGCACTGTAGGTACCGGTCTGGAAGGAGTCTCTGTTCAGGGACAAGTTCAGGATCATGACCCTGCGTGGGGCAGGCAGGTGTAGATGCATCTGGATGCAGACGGCTGTCTGATTGGCCTCAGGTGTGTCAGGACCGTGACATAGGGGAGACAGGGACCCCAGCAGCCACAAAGCCTCCTGGTGGAGAAAGTGGTAGGTGCACGGTCTGCCATGCTTAGGGTCGCTGGTTCAAGTCCCATGGCTCCTGACAACAATGTTGCACTCACCAATGGGTAAACTGCTTGCATGCCCTTACCTGCTCCCCTAGGCCAACAGTCATATTTCCCCTTCCTTATAGTCCAGTGAATTATGATTCCCCTTCCTTATAATCCAGAGAATGTGATAGAAACATTAAATAGGAAAAGGGATTTAACAAAGTAAAGGAGAGAAGCTTATTTCAAAGTAGGAGAAATGTTAAAACAAAGGGCATTAATCTAAAACTAGACGGTCAGAAGTTTAGATGGAATGTGAAAAGGAGGGTAGATAAGTGGAACAGCCTCCCATCGGAAACACAGTGAGTGTATTAAACATGCATGGGATAAGCATATGGCTCCTGATGACGAGACCAACGACTGATTAAGGTTTGAGTCTTTACAGCAGGAGAAACGGGCGACTAGATGGGGGCCGAATGGGTCTGATCTGCTGTCTGTTTCTATAGGTAAAGGACATTCTTAAATGGCACCTGTCACGTACCAGATTATCCCCAATCCCAATTCCTACTCCAATATAAAACACTAACCTCATTACAGAATTCTCAACCAGTGCTGTATAAACATGCCTGGGAACTATCGTCTCTAATCTCTACCCACCATAAAATATATTCTTTACAAAAACATGTATATATTTATTTTTATTTTTTACCGTTGCGGCACTTTGTACGCAAACTCCGGTGTTTGATGTCTTCTTATCAGATCGCAGTCGGATTTATTATTCTTATCTATACATATGGTTGGTAGTTTTTAATAGGCAATTTTTCACGTTGGTTCCTATAAGATACGCGGTATCTCAGCTCTAACGTTAACCTTGGAAGATTTGCGTTACAGAGGATATTCAGACACTTACAGCAAACATTACAAGGGCCATTAACATGCAGCGGCTACACTGAAATATGCTGTCGTTGTCCTTGTCCAATGTATCATTCTCGGTGTAATGTATTCTGTCACGGGGAAGGTGAATCACACTATTTTTTTTGTATATCTTACTCGAATATATTATGTCTCATAGATTTTTCAGCCAAGAAAGGGAAATAATTTGACATATATTACAAAAAGAGGCCATATAACCATCAAAATAAAAAAAAATAAAAAAAAAATATATATATATATGCTAAAACATCCATGTATCATATGTATATATCTATATATGTTGTATGTAACAATTGTGTTTTAAAATGTTGGCTAATAAATAACTATAAAAACCTATTTTAAGAAATATTTCTTTTTACCCCATGTGGTGACCTTTGTTGTATTACCTAGTGGAATTTTGGTATTCGGATTCGTACGAAGCCACGAAAAGAGGCAAGACCACCACGGAATTCATGGGTCCACATTCACTGACAGCTTCTCAATAACAAAAATGACGACGCTTGCGGTTGACGTCCTCTCCCCCAATCGGAGGATCAGAGAGGGGATATCCATAGACAACTCAAGTTCCCGGCGGGTTATGTCCGCGGAGATACGGATGAGGATAGCAGATCAGAAGACAGAAGAGAAGGGAGAAGATGAGGGATAGAAGAAGATGCAGAAGAAGATACGGAAGCGCAAGGGGTTGGTAGAGAAAGCAAGAGACCATTTAGAGATAGTGAGAGGGTGAGTGAATGAGAACGAGGGAGGGAGTGAAAGTGTGAGAGATTGTGTGAGACTGAATGTGGGCAACGAGCAACGAATTGCGTTCCCGAATCAAAAATGTCCCGAAAATGGGCAGGGAAAGTAATTTTTTTGCACGAAAACAAATAGGCCAAAAATGAACAGGCTCATAGGAATGGAGGGAAACGTGTAGTTATCTGCTCCATTATACTACATGAGGGGTGGGAAGACAAAGGAGCTTTTCTGTTCCCCCTCTGGTTAAAACGAGACCCTAAATATTTTATAATGAATTGATTTATGTTTATTTTATTTTTTATGTGTATCACAGCTTGGTCTTGAAGAAGCTGGTGAAATCTGGAACACTCTTTAAACATGCATAGGATAGGTCTAGGATGAGACCAGTGACCGATCAAGGTTTGAGTCTTTACAGCAGAAAAGGTCTACCTATTTTTCCTGCTATAAAGACTCAAACCTTAATTAGTCATCATAGATTCAGGAGCCGTATGCCTATCCCATGCATGTTTAAATCCCCTCACTGTATTACCCTCTACAACGTCTGTTGGGACGCTTTCTTACATTACATCAAATATAGCCAGGTCTTAAAATATATATATATGAAAATATAAATTTAAGATGAAACCAAAGACCCATTAAGGTTTCAGTATTTACAGCAGGAAAAATGGGAAGACGAGGTGGGCCGTCAGATTCCGTTTCTGTGTTTCAACATTCGGAACTTGGCTGCTGTACATCAGAAACTCACGCTCTAATGAATATCTGAGTGGCTGTTTTTTTTTCAAGCAGCTGAGTGACGTTGAAACAGAAGTTGCAAATTTGACATTTTGGCAAACTCACCTCGAGTACCACCATTTACAGGCATGGAATATGACATTTGGTGAGCAGACCCCTGGCCTACAATCTTTGAAATATTTTATCTAGTTGATGTCACCATCTATAGTTAGGGTCAACCCCAGAGAGGAAGAGAATGGCTGAGTTGATCTCACATAATACATAAGGGTTTACTCACTGAAGGGAGAGTTGCCAGGATAGTTTGCAGGAGAGTTGTGTTCCAGCTCCTCTTCACCATACATTATGAAGGTCTATCCCCAGTGAGCTCCTGCTACGGGAAGAACTTGGTTGACTTTGAATAATGTATTTAAATCAGTGAGATTTCAACTTACAAATTGAATTATGTACAACTCAACAACAAACTCTCCCTTTAGTAACCCCCCCCCCAGAGATAAATCATTGAGATGACTCTCAAGGAACCTCATAAATTAGTAATATTTTAGTAATATAAATTGACCACGTCTCTTTGTTATATATGGGCGTTTTGATTGGGCGACTGATGAAGGTTTGGGTCTTTACAGCTGGAAAAACGGGCGGATTAGAGGAGGTCGAATGGACCAGAAAATTCTCTGTTTCTATCGATAACAAAAACATACAGTTAATATCTGCATTTACAGCAGGAAAACAACAGGCAGACTCAATATGCCAGTCCATATGTATCGTCAAAATTTATGTTTCTATCTATGTGACGTAAACAAATTAATAAATGAAATAAAGGCATTTGAATGCTATTATCTTAGCTATAAGGAATGTATCAAACATTCTTTATTTCAATCCAAATAATAATAAAAATAATTTTATGATATTTTATTATTATTATTATTATTATTATATTTCCTTGGCATCTTTCCCATTGTGTTCTTTTGTTCGAGTTGGCTCGCCAAATAGAAATATGTGTATCAAAAGTGAAAATAAAATGTATCACCCATGTATTTATACCTTTGGAGAAATTCACGTGAGTGCCCTGTATTAGGCGCCAACAAATTGTTAATATGACCAGACGGCGCGATCGACAAGGGAAGACTGCAGGGTCCAAAGAGCATTAGAATTCTAAATAACCAAAAATAACTTAGGCACACTCTGATAACGTTCAAGTACATCGGTGTTTGAGAGAATGAGAAATCTCCTTGTAAGCCCAAAATGCATCAAATAAATTATGCAACAAAACAAAAAGTGTCATGTCTGTAAATATGGCGAGAAAAACAATTTAGTAATCTGTTTTTATCTCAGAATAAAGCCTGATTGGGTTATACCCCAAATCAAAGAAGAGCCTCGGTTAGAAATAAATATTTCTGTATGAACGCACTAAAGAAATGAATAAAAGAACACAACATTTTATTGGAATATGATTAAACGCTCAGCAACTTGATACAATCTTACACTGTTACCCATACATCCTTTAGTATGATGTAATATTACAAAAACGTATATCGTCGATTTTTTTAGAATGACATTGGTTACTTTTATCACTTTCAAGGGGGTTTTCCCTACTTTTTTTTGAAAGATCTACTCATCTCTATAATGTGCGTACATTTTTTATATGTATTTAACATTAGCAAGCCTGCTGTGGGTTATAACTTCATAGTTTTATACCTAGAAACTTCCTCAGGCGGGGAAGACCCCCCCTACCTGGAGCTCTCCATCCTCTAGAGAAGTGAAGAGAGAAGTGGCTTTGTGAAGGGCAGGGCAGGCCATGCAGGGGGCGGGGCTAGTCCTAGGCAGTGCTGAGTAAAAGGGAAGTGGGGAGGGGACTAAATGCCACACCCTCTGCCATGGAGAAAGAGGAAAGTGACCCGGAGACCCAAAGAACAGTGCTTTACTTGGAGACTCCGGGTCATACCCAGTGAGTTTTTGGAGTGTGCCTATTTTTTATTGGACTCGCCATACAACTTTCTCTTCTTTAGTATGCGGAATCTACCTGGATATTTTTTGTTGTTTTCTCAATAACTTCACTATGTTTTTGTAATATTATATCATGCTACATTATGTATGGATAATACTGTAAGATTCTATCAAAGCCCCCTACAGGGCTTTACTGACAATGATGAGGTCACTAAGGCCATAAGGATCTCCACCTGATGCATCGGTTTGTCTTGTCAGACCCCTTGAATTTCTGTATTGTATTAAGCGCTGCGTAAACTGTTGGCGCTATATAAATAAAAGATAATAATAATAATAATAATAATAATAATCATGTGAATGCGGCCACATGCTACATTTTTATGCTCATGCAGCGCTCATGCCACACTCTGATCTACCCTTGAGAGTCTGCAGGCGCTGCTTGAGCAATTTATTTGGCTGAAAAAAAACCCCGATTGACTCCTCCACTCGTAAACAAAATTCAAATATTGGAGTTTAGCTCTCAACATAAATATAAATACATTGGCATTTTTTTTTCCTTAAGATAAGTAAAAATAATTCTACGTTTACTTCTTGGAAATATTAGCACAAATGGTTTCCTTGATAATAAGCCATGTCGTTTACCGTATGACTCATAAAATCACTCCTACGTGGTTTATAAATGTCAATGTTCATCTTTCTAGATAAAGGCAGATATTCATACTGATGGTTTTTACTGGCGCTTAATGTTGTTATGGGCCTCGGATGCTAGAATATATTATCATTCTCAAGTCCTGAATATTTATTCTTTTATTCTTTTTTTTTTCAGAGGGATAAATGAAGTGCGTCTCATTTAGTCATAAGATAAAGAATGGTAAGATAAAGTACCACTTACGAGAGACATTTCATAGGGATAAGTGCTCTGCGATTATTAGAAGAATTTATGCTAACAGACTGTCTTACCGCAACTTGACCAATAATGAAATGAAAAGCTGGGAGGTAAACAGGAACCTATAAATATCTATATATATATATCTATATATATATATATATTTATTTGTATTTTTACAGTAAACATTTTCCTTACAGTGCCTCGTTACATAAGAATTTGCATCAAATGTATCGACCACAATTTAAATAACCTTTTTTTCCCTTATTTGTTGTTTTTGACTTTTCTAGAATAACTTCGGTACAAAATATTAAGTATACATTTAGTAAAACCTGGCTTTACTTGATGTATTGCCAAAGCGAATTTAGGTTAGTACAGTGAAATTTGGGGCTTGGATTATAGGAAGTTTAAGATAAAGTAAGATAAATGGGACAACCTCCCAGCAGAAGTGGTAGAGGGTAATTAAACATGCATGGGGTAGACATACGGCTCCTGAATCTATGACGAGACCAACGACTGATTAAGGTTTGAGTCTTTACAGCAGGAATGACAGCTAGATAGATACATAAATACAAAAATAATACTACTTAATCTTATTTTGGAAAATGTAATTAAATTTAATTTTTAAGGTTGCATGTTTATTACCGTTTTTATTTTATTATCTTCTAGGAAAAGATAATTTTAATAAGTGTTTAGAAGTAATCGCTGGACGGTACATGATTATGGTGAATGCACAACGAGTTCCATTAACAGTCATTAGAGAGACGCTTCTCTTGTCTGGGAACACCATGTTATTAACTCTCACCGGTGAAAGTACGGTAGGCTTGCTAAGCTTTTTCTTTCAATTTCAAGAATATTGTAACAAAATACTTTGAGTAGATCATTTATTAGAACCCGTTTTTAAGGGCAATTTCTCCCTGTTGGTTAAGTTTCTGCTATCCAAGGCGTATTTATTTCCAGCACAGCCCTCCATAATGTCCATGGTAGATCCTAGCATACATGGGAATTCTCCGGGTTTGGCTGGAGATGTCCAGGAGAAGTCCACTTCTCCGGGTCAACACCCGAATCCTCAATGTTGTGGAAGCGGGGTCTTCACATGCCCCACTTCCCGGCCATTTCCCCTTTAAATTGGGGTATTTTCCTTGATGTCAGCTGGAATGCCCACTGATGTCAACGGGAATGCACCCAATGTCAGCGGGACTGCCCACCGACGTCACCGGGACCGCTCACCGACGTCACCGGGACCGCTCACCGACGTCACCGGGACCGCTCACCGACCTGGCCGCATCCTGCGAGGATAGGCTCCAGACTATACTACTGATCTCAGTATATGGTCCTGAGACGATCACCCCATTGGATGATCAGGCTCCATAAAGGGCCACAGCTAAATGTATATCCCTTGTAAGTAGACAAGCAGCAGATGTCCTAGTTTAGTCAACAAAGACCTCTTTAATCTCAGGCGTCGTTTTTGGGGGATTCGTACGAATCATATTATTCTATAAATATTATATCATATTACGATAAATAAAACAGGCTAAGCTTATAATTCTATTTCATTATTTATATGCTTTTTAAATTTTTTAAAAAGTTAAACATTCACTTTGTAGACGACAGCATATTAAAAAAAACTCGCTTTATTGTACTTAGTTACATTATGTATCCAAAATTGAACCAGAATTACTATATGCCCCAGAGGCTAATTAAAAGAACTTGGAGAAAAGGCTGCTGTTTGTATTACTGCAACACACTGATTTTATTTTCTCTCTTGTTTGATATATATATATATAATATATATATTATATATATATATTTATAGATTAAATATATTTAAAGGTACAAACAATAATACATTAAAATGGTAATAATGCCCACGTATCATGTTCATAAATCTCATTATGCTCTTAATTGAACGTCATTCTTGTAAAGGTTCACAGCCGCATACGCAGACACATTTATACCACTGTGCAAAAAATGCTAGCCTTGTTAAGTATCAATCACCACTTCCAATCACAACTTATATAAATTACAGAAATATGGAAGGGAAGATTATTATTATTATTATTATTATTATTATTACTGTTGATTATTATTAAATTGAAGATTCCTGAATTCCTGAATGAAAGGTTGCTTAATATAATTGCAATATATTTCGAGTAAAAAGAGAATTTCCCTTGTAGAAAAGGTTTTTACCACCATAAAATACTAATAAAATTATTTTTATTATTATTATTATTATTGGTTATTGTGAAAAAAAGTCAGCAAAAAATCTAGAAATAAAAAGTATGAACTGGAATTGTACTTGTGAAATGCGTTGTTTATCTTTATATTGGTTAAGCATTTTGACCAATAATGTGTCTGAAGAAGAGACCTAAGAAGTCTTGGAAGCTTCTAATTTAATACAGTCATTTAGCCAATAAAGGTAGAATCTTTACCAAATGTAATCCCTTAACCTTAATCAGACGTCGGTCTCGTCTTAGATTCAGGAGCCGTATGTCTATCCCATGCATGTTTAATACCCTCACTGTATTACCCTCTACCACTTCTGCTGGGAGGCTGTTCCACTTATCTACCATCCTCACTGCATTACCCTCTACCACTTCTGCTGGAAGACAGCTTGGATAACTTGGCTTACGCCCCAATTATCAGGACTCCTCAAAGCATAAGGATTTGTAGGTACAATTCTGCAACATGTATGACAAAAAGTGGTGTGGTAGGGGATACACAGAACATGATATCAGATTGCTATAAAGTAGGTTAATGTGTTATGATGTCACATCAACAGTGTGATGTCATATGTCTTAAGTGTCCAAACAATGTGAATTTTAATAGTTGAGTACCAAATAAATGCCAACTTCCCTTTTTTTTGTTAATTTCCCTTTGTTTTACTTTTGTATTCTTATTTTTTATATGTCTTACATGAAGAGTCTGTATACTGATTGATGTTGGCTCTTTGGAAATATTATTGGAATAGCGATCGACTTTTTCGGTTAAACAGCTGTCTTTGATGAGTTAAGAAAATAATCACCAAAAAATCCTCACTGTGTGCAATTTTCCCTTTTTTTTCCTGTATGGATTTAAGGTTGCTACTCTTTGCAAGCACTTCATTTATTCGGGTTTGAACAAAAGGGTGAATCGATGTGGTTTCTGAAATAATTTAGGTATTATCCAAAAATGGAACAAAATACCGCAGAATTGCAATAAAATGCTATTTATTTAACAATGTTTCAGAACGAGATGTGCCTTTGTGAAGTCAATTGGTATGTTTATTTAATAATTTCCGAGCGGTAAGAGATGTCCGTGGGAATAAATAATGCACGCATAAATCATTTAAAAGCATTGTATTTAATAAAAAAATGTAAAAAAAAAAAAAAGATATTTTCCTGGAACAGGAAACTACGCTGGATTTTTACATTTTATTTATGGAGGTGCAGTGATGCATACCAAATATTAATAAAGACAAATACTGCAGTGCATTCCCATAATACATCATTACAAAAACATTCCTTATCTACACTTTCCGCTTGAACCTACTTTGACCTATATTTCTCAATTTTTGTAAACCGATTCTTTCGAAACCAATGTTCTGTGATAATCGAAGAGGTAGACTACAACGGGAAAGGAGACTGAATACAATTATGGATGAACACAGTAGGATATCAATAGTTATCTCAGAAACTACAGTTGCCGCTTGGTCTCACGTCCTAAAGAACCTGGAAACATAGGGATTACGGTGGAAACCAGTCCATCAAGGTCCTCCTCGCTCTTGATCCAGAAAGAGACAAAAGAATCCAACATTGAAGCGTTTCTCAAATTTCTTATTGACTCCACAATGGCCTCTCCTTTCCCACTGGATCGACTGGAGCTATAACTAACCAGGTCCTCATAACCCATAATGTTTGTGTATATTCTGTTCTGGTGTTTTTCTTTGGTGGAGTGGAGCTGTCGGACCTCTCGTTTGTCACTCACCGACCTTCAGTTGCACTGTTTGAAAGTTCTAAGATGTGATGTCATAAATATAACTTGAACCCCTACTACCAATAGGCATTTGTGCCTTCCCAAGGCTACCAGGAGCTCTCCCTCTTGTTGAGGAGTATCTTCATAAAGGGGCATATCTAGCCATATGTGGGGCAGGGCTAGCTGTGTATAGGGGTGGTGCTAAACCAAGACATAAGTGGGTGTGGAGTAGAAGGAGATGTGGGTGGAAGTGGGTGAGACAAAACGGCCCCTCTCCTGCCTGGAGAAAGAGGACAGTGACCCCAAAAGTCCCCAAGTATACCAAAGGTTTCTTCATTTTCTTAGCTACAATTGTTGTTAACGGGGCATTTTGAACACCAGAAAAAGTAGTGCTCCCCTTTAACAAAGTGGGTAGTAGAATCTCAGCACCATGAGATTTCTGAGAGATGAGTGTTTATTAATACTTCTACTACCCCCTTAATTTTGAGTGGAAGGGTTTTCCATCACCTTTACCCACCATAACGTTAGTTATTGGTGTTTCTCATGCTTCCCCAAGCCTCAAGTATTAAGCCAGTATCGCAACCTCATGCTGACGAGCCCCATTAAGGATGAAACAGCTGCCTATCAGTGGTGATCCGGCTACTGCACCTCTTACCCGAGTTTTGTTTAAAGGCTGTCCTGGGCAATTACTTTCAAGGGATCCATGTATAAAGTGGAAATAGAGGCAAAAGGTGGTCAATGTTGACCTTATTTGCATGCGCCTACCCAGAATCCCTTGTGGCTTTGGCAGAACCATGAGATTTCTGAGGGAAAAACAAGCCTTCTGGCTTGCCTGGCGTCTGGTGATTTTTTTTTTTAACCGTTTCAGTAAACTTTCTACATTAGGATAACTCCCAGTCTTTAGTCTATAAAGCTCCCTACAATTTAGCTTTTTTTTAAAAAAAAGATTTAAACATTTAAATTTCCCGACAGGCTATGAATCAGCAAAAAAAAAAAAAGAACAGCGAGTTCTATTTCCGAAATGCATACAAATACACCGGGTCAGAACCATTTTTCCATTTTGAAATGCTATAAATGCTTATTTGCCCCGCATTTTATATTTTGAAATGTAAGCTTTAACTTTTATAATAAGCCTCGTTCGCCTAAAGTTCACATAATTGTTCACATTAAAATTCTCAAACAATGGCCGTGCCAACAACGCTGAGCAATCTACAATGAGTCATAGAAAAGAACATACATTATATTTAATTCAAGGGCTCGGGAGACCTCTGTACCATTACTGGATACGGCTTGGAGAGACAGAGAGAACTGAATTTAATTACGTAGGTTGTGTTCAAGTTTTTTCCTCCAAAGTTCAACAACCAGGGATTTGCTTTTTTTTTCCCCCACAGATTTTCGATATGTAAAGTAATAGTCCGTGATAATAAACAATGTCATTTGTCGGCTTCAGATGTATTTTTTTTTTTTTCTGCAAAAGAACAGGAATCAATAATTCATTGCTCTGTGATATATAAAAAAAATATAAAATAAAATGTTTTTAACTGTCTGTCAGTTACCGCTCACTAAAGCCTGACAAGTATAATAAATCACGTAAAATACTTATTGAAACTCCGTCTCAGCTGAAACATTTTTTATTTTCCAGAACTACCTTAAAGTATTATTAATAAAAATGGTCTATTTTGAAGTATAATCTTTTTTTTTTTTTTTCCCCTTTCTAAAATATATTTGTTTCAATTCCAGCTTTGAGAGAAGAACATGGTGTATGACATAAGGTCCCGAGTCATTGGTTTACTAGATTCGAACTCTACGTTATAATTATAAAACTGTTAGAGTCACGTTTATGGGGCACTAAAGAACATTTTACGACTTCCAGTGGTAAAAAAAAATGTAATTTGGCTCAACAAAAAAAAAAAGACAACAAGATTTATCTTGGTGGTATTTGAAATGAAAAATTAGACATTTTTTCCCCAAATTATGTGACTCTAAAAAGATTGTAGCTACTAGTTCGATATGGAGAGGATTGTAGGGCGCCATTTTCTTCATATCCGTCATACGAATCTTGTTTTATCTTGATTGGGGCAAATTTATTAGAAAAAAAGGTGAAATCACAGAAAATGCTGAGTATTTTATGAGGGATTACATAATGTGATAATTCTAGTACAGCAGTTGAATTTTTCTCCCTTCCCTATTTCTTCCAAGACTTTCTTCTATGGCCTACTTCAAAGTAGTGGGTTTAAAAAAGTTAACAAGGCCTCCAAATTGTAATGTTTTTGCTGTGGTTTCACAAAAAATAGTTTGAGCATTGGTGTATTCTGGCCTTGGCTGACTAGGCCCAGGCCTAGGACGGCGGCCCCTCTAAACTGGATTACCCTGTTGGGCAATCAGACTAAATAGTTAAAATGGAGATTACTGATCTCCCAAACTGGCCCATGAACGCTATGGAGAGCTGTGTTGAGTTGAGTCCTCCATTTTTTACTTCTACCCTTCGCTCTCTTTAAAAGTGAAGCGCCGGGGTATGACATCATATCCTGTGACCCAGAAGAAAAGACGGCGGCAGGCGACACCGAAGGTAAATATGCCACCGAGCGTGAGCTCCTACTAAAAATCATGGGACATTGCAAGGCATTGTGGCTTAAAGCACATTTCCGTCTTTGACTAACGAAGAGTTAATCTGAGTACTATAAAAACCTTATTTTTCTATAAATGCCCCCCCCCAAAAATCAAGTAACATGCGGTTAGGTTTAAAGATGCTTAAAGAACATGTTAAACATTAGAAGATCTGTAAATTTTTTATTCAAAAAAGCTTGAAAAAAAGAGAAGCATTTCTGTTTCTATGGCAACAACCTACCACTGCCTGCTTTTGTGTCACATGACAAACATTCCCTGAAAAATTATGAATGACATAAGCATTAATGAACTACTTTTGGGGACAGTTTGAGCTTTTTGTAGTAGGAATGGTGATCTAATTGCTGCAGTTAGGCATAAAATGGTTAAAATATGTGATTTTTATAAATTGCAAATGCTTTTCCACTTGTATCGTGCTCATTTTGAATTTCAATGCACCCATCGCATATTGTGTAATTTACTAACTAATTTACCGGTATAACTGCCACTGTGAATAAAGTTTGATGTATACCAAGGGAAGCCGCTCGCTGGTGTTTAATCAATTAAAGTGGAATCTGCTGATTCAAATTAATGAATAGAGGTTTTAAAATATTGCGGCTGATGTAAAAAATAACCACAGTTAGGTAAAATGAATTGAAGATTTATTGCTACATCGAGAAATTAATGCGAGCGGTGGAAACGATTGCTAAATCAAGTATAAATAAACCAAGCAATCTAGCGAAATCTAAATTGATACTTAATTTATCTGAAGGTTTTAAAAAAAAAGTATTCTATCATTAAACACACATTGACTGACTTTTTTTTAATGATGGATCCTTGGAAAAAATACTTATTGAAACAACAGTAACTCTTGTAGAAAACGTATTAAAGTATAGTCCTAAATGTTTGGTGAATCGGACCAACCGCCCACCACTCCCAAAGACCCCCCCCTCACAGCGCAGAGGTGGTCACATGAGACATGGGTGGACTAGCCTGGGGGGCAATTTCCCTCCTGGGCAGGTCTAAAATTGTTCATAAAGGGCCAATGTATATGTGTAAGTGTATATGAGTGAGAGTGTGTAAGAGTGTGTGTGTAAGCATGAACGTGTATGGGCGTGTAAGGGAATGTGTATTAGCAAGAATGTACGGGTAAGTGTGTGTGAAAGGAAGTGTGTGTGTTAGAATTGATGTAAGTGGGTTAGCATGAATGTGTATGTATATGTGTGTGTTAGAAGGCACGTGTATCAGTATGTGTTTATAAGTATGTGCTTATCAGTGCTACAACAGCACAGATCTCCACTGATAGATATACCAGCGTGGGCCGATCAGATCAAAGGAGGTCCCCAACTGGCCCATGACCCTCACAGTCTTTACAAGCACCACATGCAGTGCCCCTACTTCTAGCATTTTAATGGAATCCTTCCCCCTCCTCCTCCAGGATTCTTTGTGGAGAGCGCTGGAAGAAGGTGCCATATCCTGCGCTCCACTTTAACAGGAAAAACATGCTGTGCAGACCTGCACACACCCCGTAGGGCATTAGTAGACCAGTTTTTCAAGGGTGATCTCTGGGTGACTTCTCTCAAACACCACACTGGGATGATTCCTTCTGATAAAGAAGTCTGTTCCTCCTTGGACTTTCATTAGTTGGAGGGTCTGGTTGAGTGATTAAGACTGAGCCATTCCAGTGTTTACCACAGTCAGAGTGATAAAGGACTCGGGGTCTTTGTCTAGTAGATAAGGCTCACATAACAGACCAAAAACTCTCCAGAACAAATGGCTAATATGCAGCTGCTTTAAAACATTATCCAAAACTGGCTCCCATTTAAGCATCATGTAGTAAAGTCATTAAAAACATAAATCGACTAAAATCCTAAAAAGCCAGGATTGTCTTCTTCCATTTCAGGTTTTGCTGTTGGAACAATCCTTGTAACAGAAGATAAGGGCGTACTTTTCATCCTTTGACCGACCCATCCACAGTGGTGCATACAGCAAACCTCTTTCAGATTAGACGGCTCTGCTGCGAGTCAGCGGGTGTCCACGCAATTTATTTTAGGTATAAAGTATAAAAGAAATAGACAGCCCTACGCGTTTCACCGAGACATTGGCTGGACTTCTTCGGGGACAAAACCAATTGTGCAAGAAAGAAACAAATCTTATACAAAGTTTAAAACCTTGTGCTGAAAAAATAGTCTCACCGGGTATCCGATCCAATAAAAATGTAAAGAATCAAATGTGTTCTTTGGTAAGAAGTCTGTGTTTGTAGGAGGAGTCTTTAAAATGTAAACAGAGAAATGTAGATTATTTCACTATTTAAATTTAAAAGACTCCTCCTCCTCTCAATTTTTATTGGATCTGATATCCGATGAGTCTATTTGTAGCGAGGGTTTTGAAACATTGTATTAGATTTGTTTCTTTTTTTTATATTCCACAATTGGCTTTGATCGAAACGCGTAGGGCTGTCTATTCATTTTAGTCCAAGGCACGGTCAGAAAGCTCACCTTTGGGTATTTGGGCTTTAAATGCATTATAAAGTTTTATAATGAAAACCACACAAGTGTCTGCGCACCCAAATAATAAGTGAATACATTATATGTGCAACACAAAAATAATATGTACAAAGATACCCTTCCGGAGAGAGTTCCCACACAAAGTATCCAAAAGGGTCATATATATAAAAGAAAGGGGGGAAAAGTATGGTGTAGTATATCAAAGCAGGTCTTAAAAAATGCTATTAAGCAAATCGGACCCCAATTTAAGAGGCATAAATATGCCCATATATGGAACATGATGATCTCCTTAGGAGTTTCCTGATCCCACACCGGTACTTGTAGATAAAGAAGGTAGGCAGCGGAGGGGAGTAGATAAAAACGGTAATTTTAATGTATAAAAGAAAGGCAAACTTGTTGTCCTCCTTTTCAGGTGTTACAAAGTCCAGGCTTCGAACTTCGTAGCAGCTCCACCACAATGAGACGCCGTCTTAGTCCTCTGATCCACTTCCGTAATTCTAACTCCTCCTCCCAACGCCGTCCACACGCGCTACGCGTTTCGCTTATCGCTTCCTCTGGCGCACGCTCTTGACGCTCTGCCTACTGGTTTATAAAGCAGCCGGCTCTCCATATTCAAAAATCCCTCTTCTCATCTCCACAAATGTTCTGAATAAAATATAAATAAGTAAATAAATAGATAAGGATGCATATTACAAAAAATAAAAATTACACAATTCAAAATCGCTGTTTAACCCATTAGGAGTCAAGGTCTTAAGTCGAAACATGCATTCCATCTCCTGTTGTCCCAGTTTCTTAATAAAATCCTCCCCCTCTCCAAAATTTGCCAACCTGTGCTATGGCGATAAATTCTAGATCTTTTGGATCTTGGTTGTGATGGGTTAAAAAAGTGAATAGGAGCACTATGTTTATCGTATCCATTTCTGATGTTTCTCTGATATTCTTGCATCTGTGGAGGGCTCTGGTCGTGCGTTCCACATAATGTAGCCCACAGGGGCAACTCAGTAAATATATCACATTTTTAGAGTGACAAGTAATTTTTTTTTTTAATATTATATTTATAATTTGGGATATTTGATTTATTTAAACTCAGTTCAAATCATATTAACATATTTTATATATCATATTTATAATGTGATATTTGAACTCAGTTAACTTATTGTCATACCTAGGAACTTCTGGCGTCCGCTGGCGGTCCCGCTGACGTCGGTGGGAGGTTCCACTGACGTCAGAGGCGTTCCCACTCATGTCAGCGGGAAACACCCCCCATTTGAAGGAAAAATGGGCGGGGAGCGGGGCGTGTCAAGACCCCGCTCCCACGGCCCGGAGGATTCAGGTCTTGACCCGGAGAATGCTAATTGTTGCCCTTCTTTGCAGTTCTGCAGGCCAAACAAAGTCCACATTTGAAAAGAAACATTAGTGCTAGTTAAAAAAATTATCTTTATTAACTATTTGTTTTTTCTCCTTAAAGTAGCTCTTCACCAATTTATCCTTTATTTTAGGTGCTCCCCTAAATACTACGTTAGGATGTTCCTCTAATATATCTCGTAAATCATGACCTTTTTGTAGCAGGTTCCAGTTTCGTTTGATGATTTTCTTTAATCCCCCCCCGCCCCATTATAATCCAAAATAAGAGGCACCTTACTTGACGTTTGTTGAGACCTACTTTAATATTTTACACCATCATTTTTCCCCATTTTCTTTTATATATGAGCCTTTTGGATATTTTGTGTGGGAACTCTCTCCGGAAGGGTATCTTTGTACAAATTATTTTTGTGTTGCACATATAATGTATTCACTTATTATCATTATTATTATTATTATTATTGTTCCTGTGTCTTTGCGCCACCACCTCACCAGAAGGTGTAATATTTATATTTAATTCGATTGCGCTCACTTTTTTTGAGTATTACTTTTATGTTGTAATAAATATATATACCTTTTTTTTTTTACTTTTTTACACTATGGAGGTCATCTTTTTTTGTTTTTTTAGAGATTGATTGAAAGCAGATTACATTTATTAAAGTCATGCCGGTCAAATCTTTTTTTTAAGGGCGGACAATTGCTGTATTTGACCTTGAATAAAAAGCATGTACAAGGGTTTCGCATTCTATGAACACGTAGATCAATTTTAGCACTTTACTGGGAATAAAATCAATTATGCATCTTAAATTAAAAATAAAATATTCACAAGGGAAATAAAAAGAAACATGTTTTATAATGTCATCATTTTTTGTTAAGTATTCCCCCACGAGCCTTGTTGTCTAGAGAGACAGAGAATATATTTTTGAATCATTACTGCAAATATTAGTATGATTGAGAATATTGTTAATGTAATCAAGAATATTCTGTTTAATAAGCATTCCATTTTAAAAAAAAAAAGGTTAGCGGACACAAATATAAAAGATGTTGGTTTTCATTGACGACTAGCCATGCGTAATACATAAGCCGAAATGCTTTTACTAGACTTGTGCATTCGGATTCATCCGAATTGCAAGTTTACAGAATTTTGGTAAATTCGGCGATTTGTAATAAGCCCACTAAACGGATAATAACATGTCTTACATTCGTGAGTCTACATTCACTCGCACTCTCTCACACTCTCACTCGCTCTCTCACATTCTCATTCTAGTTCAGTCTCTCACGCTTTCTAAATGTTTCCCTGCCTTCTCTGCCAACCACTTTCGCTTCTGCCGTCATCCTCCATCTTCCACATTTTCTTCTTCATCTTCTATCTTCTCCATTCTCTTCTCTATGAGCAACTTGGCCTTGGAGGAACAGGGATTTGAGTCCCCTTGGCAAAGTGCAGGGCAAGTTACACCTCAGAGCAACTTGGCTTAGGGAGACTAATGGCTTCGGCCTTAGGACTCAAAGGTCCATAACAGCGACTCTATTGGTCTCCACCAGGGGGCTTGTCTGGCATCATACACAAATATTCACCCGAAAAGAACACAGGAACAGGCGAATATTCGTGGAATACTGTTACCTACCTGAGGAGAAGGGGGAGACCTCCTGGCTCCAACTCACAGCAGCAGCCACTGCGAAGAAGGGGAGACCCCCCAACTCCCTTATCACAGCAGCCTCAGCCACTGCTAAGAACGGGGAGACCCCCCACCTCTGTACCACAGCAGCCGCAGCTACCGCAAGCTGGAGGCAGGTCCGGCTCCTCCATCCTGACACGGTTCTCTTCCCGCCCTTTAGTGGCGCCAGCGGAAATTACCTCACCTTATATAGGGAGGTTACGTGCACGCCACACTCAAGATGGCCGTGGGACGAAAGTGACGTCACAGAACATTTGAAGATTTGGCAGGAAATCCAAATTTGGCACCAAAACCCTCCTGCCTATTTAAGGCTCTCAGAAACCCTTAGACTTTGTCTTCTGATATAGTATATAGTGATAGGGGTTATGCTGTGCCAGCGTCAATGTTTGCCTCAGTATATAATGATAGTTATGCTGTACCACCGTCAATGTTTGCATCAGTATATAATGATAACAGTTATGCTGTACCACCGTCAATGTCTGTCTTAGTATATAATGATAACATTTATGCTGTACTCCTGTCAATGTTTGCCTAATGATAGAAGTTTTGTGTGTGTGTGTGTGTGGGGGGGTGCCACATACAGGATCCACCCCAGGTGCCAAATACTCTAGGTATGCCCCTCCGCTCGTGATTTGTTTATAATTTACTTATACAGTGAGAATTTCACCTTTAAAATAGACCACGGAAGTGGAGTCAAAAGGGATGGAAATATATAGCTCTACCCCCTTGCAATGTGAATTTTTTCAGCTCCACCAACTTCGCTTTATATGGACTGTGTGAGAGAGCAAAATGGACAGGCGGAGAGGCTTGTCTGCCAGACAGGCTGACATTACAGTAAGTAATACTGTTGTGTAACTAATACTATATTATCGCACTATAATGTTGTGTTATTAACCATGAGCGAGCTGTACCAAAAATATAGAATAACAATTTAAATGTAACATTTGCAGAAGCATATTGTGCGCACAAAATGTTGGCTCTGGGGAAATTTTGGGCACAACAGAAATTTTCTGTGCACACCACCTAAGAAAAATTAGAGGGGAACATTGTTTGGAAGTAATTTTTTTTTAGACTTGAGATCCGTCCATAATAGCTTTCCACTTGTCTAAACCGGACTGCATTCTTCATACCGGTTGTTCTAATTTTCACCTTCCACATACAAAAGTAAAAAAAAAAACAAAAAAAAAAAACATACAAAAAAACAGTAGAAACGTGTGATATGTTTCTGAATGTTCCTCCAGTGACCCATGTCCATCTTCTGAAAACCACAGCAGCAGATTGGAAGGACAAAGTAGGAAAATAAGGCTGCTCGGGAGGCTAAACGCCCTTTTGAATGCCATCGGTTAAATAAGGAGGTAGAATGGGGAATGACGGACCCATACGGCGCGCTCTCGACTAGCGCCACATACAGTTCTCAAGACTTTAGACTAATGATAAATATAACAGCATTTTAGAGAAGGCTTTTCATTATCCCGTGCCCCAGGATTTCGTGACTGCATTCAGACCCCATGTAGGTCAAAAATGAGAAGTGCCAAAAAAACACGAAAGTTCATCGAAAACACAATACGTTGCTAATCAGCTTCCTTCCTGCCCGGCAAAATGCAGCAGGCTTGATCATGAATGGAAAAGAATTCATCAAGGATATTTTTTTTTTGTCTCCACAATAGAGAAGAAATATAAACCTTTTGGCGTTGAAAGAATAAAGTGCCGTTGAATGTACCTGCTAATTATCGGCAAGCTAATCTGTTGGAACTCACGGGAACAAACGTTACGTTCTGTTTAAAATATACATTTTATGTTCTTTCTCTATATGCCAAAAAAAAAGGATATTCCAGCCCAAAATGGGATGCGAAATATTAGCTTTATTTCTTAAATTACAAAAGCAGGTAAAAACCCAAGCTATGAGATTTACACATTAAAAATAATACAGTATTTATTGTTTTTGGGGTATTTTCTTTGCTTTTCTGGATATGTAGAGTAGCAATGAAAGGTGGTGTGCGCATGGGTATGTACATAGAAGAAATATTCTGGTGTGAAGTGGTGAAAGAGAAACATACAATTGGTTGCTATGGTGATAAGACCTCATCACTTTTCATCAGAAATGGTCATTATAGATAATCCACGATGTTTGACACCAGTATAAGTGATTTAGATGAAACATATACATTAATATGTAGGGCGTGTCTCACCAACCCTCCGCCGAGGCACTTATTGAGTAACTCTCCGATATTTATACGTATTACGAAGGGTGAGAACTAGAAAGAGTCTGCTCGGTGACTTCCAGGAAATCCCACCAGTTTAGTTATGTGATATAAAAGCTGTTCTTGTGTGAGAATTTCCCTGCGTTTGAACCTCCATAATCATAACTGGGTTTGACTTGGAGTCTTCGGGGTTCCCTGGGTCTCTGGGTCACTTTTCTCTTTCCTCTGGCAGGGAAGCAGCATTTGACCCTGCCAACTCACTGCTCACTTCAGCCTGTCTGTACTAGCCACACTCCATGCATCTAGCCCCACTAGCCTGATGGGTAGCCCTGACCCTTCATGAAAACACTCCCAAGAAGTTGAAGAGCTCCGGCTAGCCTACCCTAGGAGGTTCCCAGGTTTGTCCCTAATGCATAGTGAACATTAAAATGTCTTTGTGAAAACTTAAAGAGGTGGAAGAGCTATGTAGAGGTCACTGTAATCATAGTGGACCCTCAACAGGTGGACCATAAACCTCTCTCACCTCTCCTCCATGTTCTTCTATGAGTGATGCAGCCAGGGGTACCAGTTGAATGCAGTAAAGAATCACAATGTGGCAGAAGCTTTATATAAGCCAGAAGATAATATTATGGTATACATGAACACCATGACTAGTTCTGCACTATATTCCTCCCTCACTCTTATCACCAGCAGTGTCTAGTTGTCCTCCCAGCGTCGTAAGTTAACCCATAAACAATGCAACATAATATTTGAAGCCCAAGTTAAACTTCCATCCTAGACCATCTACGACATCTTCACATGCAGACATTTTATGATTTACAACTGTTTGGCTGGGGGTCTGATGGTTTTTAACCAACCTCAGGGTCTTTGGATGAATGGGCAGATTCTCAGGGTCATGCAGTCTGGAGCGGACTCCTTCATATTCTTCCTTGATTTAATGATACCTGAGCATTCTAACTGGTGTTTTTTCTCACTGCTAAATCACAGCTCGAAATTCCTGCTTCAACACAGGTGGCTTAATTCACTTATTTATTTACCTCCTGGCCGTGTCATGGTTTTTTATAAGGACCGTTACAAGAACGCTTTGGTTGCCACCATCATGGAATCTCCCCAATAGAATCTGATCAGCTACAAAATCGATCCCAGTTTTGCTGACAAAGCTTCCCATTCTGTATGTACCGTGACCCGTTTCTGGCGATGACATCAATTTGAAACAGACAAAAATGGGGTATAAAGCAATATTTTTTTGAAATTAGCACTACTGTAAAGGGACACAACAGAAGACCCTGCCTTCCAAGATGCCCCAGTTGGTAGGGGGAGCTCCTTCATAAGCCCACTGACTCTGACACCAATGACATCTACTTAAAAATCAAAAAATATATGGCTATTCAGTGGAGTTTACTATACTTTTTAGTACTTTTTAGAATTCAGGAACCCATTAAAAGTTTCATCGTGGTTTGGTCAGCATTCGGTAGGTTTTTTTAAAGAATTTAGCGAACATTAACATTTTTTAACAGTCCAAAATCCATGTCACCTACCGCCTAAGTTGTTTTTTTTTTTTTTTATCTGGAATAATATCACTGTTAAACTGTTTGTGTATTACAATATATTCATCATAGCCAGAAGCAAAATATCACTGCCAGGAAAAAAAAAACCAAATGATAGACAGATGTGCTCATTGTATCTAACAACAGTTTTTGAATAATAAAAAATTTTATGTGTTCTTTTTTTTCCCCCCTCCTGTCTCCAAGGACCTTTTATGACTCAAAGATTTCCGAGATGATGATTTTTTTTTTTTAATACAGTTTTCCAGATACGTTGCTTTTTTTTTTGCATGATAATTGTAAACCTTCTGATATGTAAAATACATTTTATTTTTAAAATATTTTTTCCTTTTTGCTTTATGTTAAAATTGCATACACATTTTTGTTTATTTTTCTTAAAGAAGATGGAATTAAACAGAAAAGGTAAAAAGTAGAAGCAGGCAGGATTTTTTTTTTTTTTTTTTTTAAAAATACATTTAGAAGAAAAAGAAAGCGAATCCGAGAGCAGCATATATGTGTGTAACGGGAATTTTGTAAGATTTCCAAGAACTATTATTTTAATTATAATAATTATGTTTCTTTATTTTATTTGTAAAAAAATGTAAAACTGTAAGAGGAAAATATGCATAGTGGAAAAAAAATAGGCCAACAAAATCAGAATAAACCGCATTCTATATCAGTAAAGTAACAGCGTACCGAGCTCTTTACAAATGTGTGGCCCTTTTTGGCGTGGGGGGGGCTCAAAAAATTATGGCTTACAAGGGATGCTTATAGGCTAAGCCTTCGTGTTCGGGGAAAAAAATCTTTGTATTCTACGAATATCCGTGCTTTTCTGTGTTCGTTTCGGGTGAATATTCGTATACGTTCTTCATATTCATTTTTCTCTTTGCTTTCTGATGGTTTTCTGGCAAAGGTTAATACGGGGTTAACGCGGTCACAGTTAGCAGCAGCTTTGGCGCCAGGATTTTAAAGGTCCGTAAGAGCGACTCTATTGGTCGCTGGCGGGGGGGGGGGGGGGGGGGCTTATCTGGCGATCAATAGAGTCACTCTTATGGACCTTTAACTCCTGGCGTGATCCAACGGATTCCTGTTAACCCCTCCTATACTACGAAGACTTAAGACAGGCTTGAGGCAGTGACTTGTATAGGGGGAAGGGACCAGGGAGATTATTATTATTATAGGAGATATTTACAAAGACGGACACGAAGATTCTTCGTGTTGTGCATCTTCATCTTCGTGTACGTTTACCCGCCGCCATTTTAGTTTATTCCCTATTTGGTTTGAAGCAACGAAAACGCAACATTCTATTAGTTTTCATGTTCTCCCGTATACACAAGTCTAGTTTCAAATGAAGGATTCACTTTTTTTTGCAACAACCTAAGAATTATCCTTAGGTAACAACCCAAGAATCAGACTATTGGTCCATTGGCTGAACGCCCTCACACCCGCTGCTACGGTCCCGATATTTGCAGTATTAATTTTTTTATTTTGCATTAATTAATCCAAAAGTATCACAGACATGAAGATCGGATAACATTTCATGTGTCCAGAGGATCCAAAGTCATCACTGAACAAATGTGGGTACAATATGTCACCAGGACGTCTTTTTTATATACATTACAAATGATACTTTGTCTCCACCAGGTGGAATCAACAATGCAAAACTAAAGGTTTATATCACTTAAACATTGGTCAGAATGTTAACGCTTTATATTATGTAGTCATGTTGAATGTAACAGGTTTCTAAATTATCATTAATTCATTTATTTATTTACTTCTAAACGTTACTTCTATTTTAAGCGAGTTTATTATAGGAGGGAAAAAAGCTTATTTCATGGCCTATTGAAGCTCGCGCCCGTCTGCCGCCTTACCCTGGTCTCTTCTGCATGAGCTGGTCTCCAACCTTAAAAAAGACTGTTGTGTCTATACAGTTCCTCGCTGTTAAGTGAAGATCCAAAAGCATTAATCCATTCCTTTGTATAGGTCCGAATGTTGTCAAGTGTAGCTTTCATGTAATGCATGCTCATGCTTCATACTATTAAGGTATTCCAACACTTTATCACATTTTTTTTTTTGAAGGACCAGATAATGTCTAATTTTTGGTCGTATAGCATAAGAAGGCGACACCAGTAATTCGATAAGCTTAGAAGACATATCAGAAAAATGCTTCTTGATTGTATCTATGCAGCAAAATCTTAATGTAGGCATAAGGGGCAGCTGACGGGGCCCAGGCGTAGCTTAGGCGCCCATAGCAGCTGTTCCTTGAGCCCCATAATACTCATTGTAGCCTGGGGGTCTGTGGAATCTCCATCACAGACCTCTCCACAAGCTCTTCCTCACCACCATAACACGATGCCATATCCCAGCACCCAACAGAAGATGGGGAGCAAGGCCTGTGCCGCTATTGGCATGGGGAGGAAATGGGGCCCCAGGCCCCATTAGATATGAACACGTATCTAGGTGGACGTCATTGTAGAACAAAACGTTTGGAGTTTTAAGCAAGTTATTAATTTAAAAAAAAATTACATCCACAGAGGATTTTTTGCTGTATCCTGGACCTCAGAAGTCCAGAACAATGATGTTACAAGCAATGTAGCATTAGAAGTCATTGGCAAAACATGGAGGCCGCAAATGGTGTGGGATGCCTCTTGCGTGAAGGCACTTATTGCAGAAAATGAATACAAATCTTAATGCAATAAACAATACACAGCATAATGCAAGGACCCTGCTAAGGGTCACTGCTAGCTACACAAGTCCATTTTCCTGTTATCGTGTGAATTAAGCTTAAGGGTATGGAGCTATAACTTGGTAACCTGCCAATGGAACAATGGAATCTTACAGGGGAACTATAAACATATTTCCAGCAGTAAAAATCATCTATATTTAGTACTATCATTATTTGTTTTCATATTGTCAGGTCGGGGTACCTCCCGAATCGCAAATCCCCCCCCCGTTGAAGCGACGCACGACACCAAGAGGAATCCCGCGTCTGCAAGCTCATGGAGTGCGCCCTCCTTTTCTGACGGCATTCCGTGTATTGCCAGGCCCACCGCGCTGCATAGTGAACTCGAGAATATTAAGTGCTCCCTGTGTCCTGGATTCTGCTGCTTCTATGGTGACATAGAGATGGGGCCAGGGCCGGCCCAAGACTTAATA
>VKOC01017750.1:0-102444 GCA_009364415.1 Spea multiplicata
CTCTTACCGGTGCTTCCAGCCGGGGCAGCGGGTTGCCGTCTCCTTCCCCTGCAGCCGGAAGGAGGTGGAGTTGGCAGCGGGGGTTTGTATGCGTCCGTCCCGCAGACATTCCCCGGCTGTCAGAGATCAGAGTTCCCCGCACCGGTGCGGGTGAACTCTGATCTCTGACAGTCGGGGAATGTCTACGCGACGGACGCAGACAACCCCCGCTGCTAGCCACACCTCCTTCCGGCTGCAGCGGACGCTGTCTACGCGGATCGCGTAGACGTCAACCCGCTGCCCCGGCAATACAGGAGGAAGCACCGGTACCGGTAAGTGTGTGTGTGGGGGGCGGACAGGAGGATCCAGGTCCCCTGCAGCGGTGCGGGGGATCTGGATCTTAGTCTCCTAATCAGACCTCTATTTGAGGTCTGATTAGAAGACGACCCCGATTACAAGACGAGGGGTATTTTTCAGAGCATTTGCTCTGAAAAAACCTCGTCTTATAATCGAGCAAATACGGTAATTGTTTTGGAGATACCTACAGTATCTCACATGTGAGTACACCCCTCACATTTTTTATAAATATTTTATTATATCTTTTCATATAACAACACTGAAGAAATTACTTCATGAACCTTTACATATGACGCTGAGCATGTGCACTCAATTTCTTTGGTTGACCATGGCGAGACACTGGTCTGAGTGGAACCTGTCCTGTGAAAGCGCTGTATGGTCTTGCCCACCGTGCAGCTCAGTTTCAGGGTTTTGGCAATCTTCTTATAGCCTAGGCCATCTTTATGTAGAGCAACAATTTTTTTTTTTCAGATCCTCAGAGAGTTCTTTGCCATGAGGCGCCATGTTGAACTTCCAGTAACCAGTGTGATACAGCTTGAGAGTGATAACACTAAATTTAACACACCTGCTCCCCATTCACACCTGATACCTTGTAACACTAACGAGTCACATTTCCACCTATGGTGTACTCACTTTTGTTGCCAAGGTTTAGACATTAACCCCTTCCGTACTGATGACGTACCTGGTACTTCCTGGTTGGGTGTCACCCAGAGACCGGGATGTACCAGGTACGTCATCGATGACCCCAGCGTCATCATTGTCCCCAGAAATCCGTAGCAGCCACTCCCCCTCAATTCCGTGCACGTGATCGCTTTAAAGCGAATCACGAGCACGGAATTAAAATATTTAAATAAAACTGCGGTCTTCAAGTGAAGACGCAGTACAAGAACGCCGGTCCAGAAGGGGTTAATGGCTGTGTGTTGAGTTATTTTGAGGGGACAGCAAATTGACACTGTTGTACAGGCTGTACACTCACTACTTTACATTGTAGCAGAGTGTTGTCACATGAAAAGATATAATAAAATATTTACAAAACTGTGAGGGGTGTACTCACTTTTGTGAGATACTGTAGCTCAAAAGTTCAAAGTGAAGCTGAGATCAGCGTCAGCGTTCAATTCTGAAGTCCTCTCTCATCTCCTCAACCCATGCCTACAAGAAACTATTTAAACAACCTATGTCATAGAATTTAAAGAACCATTTACTGTATATGCCTGTGAAAGTAGCTTTAGCTACCCACCATAGGTTTAAGTAATTATTCATCTACATTTGAGTGGAATCCTCAGCGTATGGACTGGGGAAATGGGAGGCGAGTTCATTAGTGGAAGCACCAGTTGTACAGGTTGTGTACTGGCAGACACTGGCAAACGTCTGTAATCATTTTAATAAATACATTTAATTATACTAAATAGCATGAATGTTACAGGCCAGATTTTGCCAAACTGTATGTTCAAAGAAACACCCCAGCCCAATCCCAAAGTAATGCATGTTGGAGTCAATTTTGCATTGACTCCACTATATTGTACTGCATCCCTACATCCATTTTTACAGAAAAAGAAGTATTTTGATTTGTTTCCCACTTCCCAGGCATGCTTGGACCCCTTTTATTATAAATCCAAACTATTATGTGATATATTACTTGCTATGTCTTGCTGTGAGATATGATGGTGCTATATAAATAAGTAAAAAGAAAATTATAATACTTTTGTCACCTGTACATAAGCAACATGCACGTTAACGTGGACTTGATGTCAGGTGGAATTTAACTTCTGACCCTTAAATTTTTAGGCACAGCCACTGAAAGAATAAAATATTAACTAACACTGATTGAACTAAGGAACGTCCGGAGAAACAAAAGCCTATTTTAAAGCTCTTAATAAATAGTTTAATATCAGGGATATTGTGGGTCCTTGGTGGACAGACCCTAGTAGTAGTAGTATAGGCTGGGGAGAAAAAAAAACTGCACAAAAGCCATGTATTTAGGACTAAACGATACAGAAGCTCACTGGACAGACAAACACTGTGAGAACATTCTTGTGTCACAAACACAATGCCAACTCCATGCAATACCAGAAAAGGGGAAATTAAAAGAATATTGGCACATTCTCTTTTTTTTTTACCGAAACTTTTCTCCTGCAAGGGCATCCCTCAATGTTACACTGTCCCAGCTATGAAGCACAGGAGAAAAATAATGATTAAGACGTTACAACAATGTCATTACTGTAATTTTTTATGTATTTACCATTTAAGTGATGGGGTTTTGGACACATTTTTTCTACTTTGGTGCC
The DNA here is from genome assembly GCA_009364415.1 of Spea multiplicata. Lineage (NCBI taxonomy): Eukaryota > Metazoa > Chordata > Amphibia > Anura > Pelobatidae > Spea > Spea multiplicata. The sequence continues at coordinate 2,622 of VKOC01017750.1, forward strand.
TGGGCCATTTTCTTCTGTAGTTTATCTATAGTTACCTTTAAATGACTTATAAAAAGCTTATAAGCTTTTCATAAACAACTAATTTGCATATCTCATCACATAATATAGGGTGTAAATACAAAAACAAAATGAAAACCACCCTTTTTGCACCACTTTTATGGATTATGTCTCCCCTCACCCATGCCATAAGCATGGCTAAGAGTGATTGGAGTTGTAGTTCAGAAAAGATCATCTGCCCATCTTATTAGCAAAAAGAAAAACATGAATTAACATTATTTTCTCCAGCTTTGTGTGTTCTTCATTTGTATGGGTCACAGTTACTGACCCCTGCATCTTAGCAGGGATAAGTTCATTCCTGCATGCTGACCTGTTGAGCTGTAATAGATCAGCTGGAAGCATGCAGCCACTTTCACTATTTAACAGTACATGACATGTTAGCGGGGATCCGTTCATTCCTGCACGCTGACCTGTTGAGCTGTAATAGATCAGCTGGAAGCATGCAGCCACTTTCACTATTTAGCAGTACATGACATGTTAGCAGGGATCCGTTCATTCCTGCACGCTGACCTGTTGAGCTATAATAGATCAGCTGGAAGCATGCAACACTTTCACTATTTAGCAGTAAATGACATGTTAGCGGGGATCCGTTCATTCCTGCACGCTGACCTGTTGAGCTGTAATAGATCAGCTGGAAGCATGCAGCCACTTTCACTATTTAACAGTAAATGGCATGTTAGCAAACAGCCGCTCCATGGACGCATCAGTGCCTAAAGAATTTTACTTTTTCCTCCACTTTTTGTTCACTGTCTCCTCAACGTTTTGTTCACAGATGATCGGTATTCTCTACTGTGCTCTTTTACCCTTGTTAAACAGCCTATGTTGTCTGATTTTCACAAATATATATATTTGCGGGATAGCTTTGTACTGTGTAAGAGACTACTATTTACAACATCACTTTTAACACTTTTAAAACATTGGAGAGGCCTGGCCAAATAAGTTCACAATCATAATAGGGCTATAGCCACAATTAAACTGGATGCTTACTATATTGGTTCTTATATTTTTTACAGCTTCCCTACCAACAATTTCATAGGCCAGAAATAAATACTTGATTATCATGCTTTTTGAAAAACATTAATTATGTTTATACATTTTTGTGATGTATTTCATGGCTTGGTTTACTCCCTCAATTGATATATATATATATATATCAATGTATTTTACAGTAATAATTATCAATAAATTATACATACTTTTAATCTAGATTTGGAAGGATGAGTTAAGAAATGACAATTTTTAACTGATCATTTTTAGCGGCAAATGCCAACTCTACTTTTATCTAAAGTATATCTAAAACAATAAACACACGAAATAGTATCACTTCGTTCTGCAATATATACTCCATTTATACATCCAATTGCCCTTTAAACACTGTTATTAGTATGCCATGCTAATATTTGGGGCAAATATTCAGTGTCTAAATTAAACAAATTGGAAATATTTTACTGTAAGTTATGGATATTCAAGCTTAATGGAATTTTATATTACAAAATCAATTATATATGTAGCAGCCTACAATTGCACAATTCAGAGATAAGGGTACTTATTATTATTATTATATATACGCTGTTCTTGCATACTCCTGCTTCTGCCAAGTTAGCTTGGTGGAAATGCGTCAAGGTTTCTCAGTAGTTGAGAACTTGTAGAAACCAGTGTAGATACTACAGAGAAGTCATATTTTTTTTCTAAATAGATACATGATGGCATAGATGAAGCTGCCATCGAACAAATAATACACTTAAACTCATCTAAGTAGTTTGGGTAAGCTAGTGACTGGACTCATGGTATTCTGTTGTAAATGCCCACCCCCATAGTTGGGAAGCTGTATAGATCACTGCCTTAATTTTTCCACCTAGCCCAACATCTGACCAGCTGTATTTAAATCCTTGAGAATTGTATTTTTGTCTGAAAACCATACGGTAGGTTTCTTGGCAGCAAGGGCTGAAGCTGACCTGGTTTCACCCAACACACAGTTGGTGAGCTGTCAAATTTCAATGTATTATTTTGAATAAAACTTATAAACATGAATATGAAATTTACTTACGTTATCATAGTGTTTTTTGACAATTGGTTCATAAAATCCAATGGCCTCCTTGTATTTGTTTTCTTGCATGAACAGAACATGAGCCACGTTCAGTTTCCAGACATCATGCTCATTGCAAAACTCAACCGATTTCCGGAAAATCTTTTCCACCATCTGGTAGTTCTCCATGTTCCAGTAAATTTTCGCCTGAGCCATCAAAACAGGGATATACCTATCAATGTATACAAAAGATGCCAGTGATATAGCTGAAACTCCAAAAATAAATAATCAAAAAACACTGCTACTTATATTATCAGCAAATAAAATCCATGTTTTTATTTCATTAATAACATAAAAAATATGACCTGCAGCTGAAAAAAATGGTATTAAGGTAATATTATTTAGTGTTTGAGTTTGCCAAGCTTTTTTCATATAATGAACATTTTATCACTGATGGAAATGCACTGTGAACACTACTACTGTATTACGATACTAAAACAGATTTTGTGTAGGATGATCAGTTTGCTTCTGTTTACTATACTTTAAGAACAAATTACATTAAGATAGATCTAACATTCTGGCAGCTAAGTTGGAGTGGATTGCAAACAAATTTGATGACAAAACAGAAAGTTTTCTATATATATATATATATATATATATATATATATATATATAGAATGAGATTATATGGGTAGGTTTAAAAAAAAATACAGTACATAAGGATCGTTTACAGTTTTTTAGGCACAAATTAGACCTGGACATTATGAGAATTGCTCAATCTGCAGAGGAATATTGACATTACCGTATGCTAGATCTTACAAATTAGAAAGTATTACTACTATTTGATTAGTCATTCATTTAAGAGAATTTATCAGTCTGAAATATACAGAAAATTATTTATATTATTTAAAATTATTATTCTCACTTATCAAGTGCTTCATCGTATTCATTTACAACTTTCTTAACAGCCTCATCATCTCGGTTGTGTCTTGCCTCTTGCACCTGAAAAAAAGGATGGCTTTATTACAAAAAAAAAGCTTTGTAAAATGTCTTTCATAGTTAATAGGTTATGGACCCGACCTTTTTGGTCCTCGAGACGTCTGCCCCTACCACCTAAGCAGTCAAGTCATAGATAATATATAAATATACTATATATATATATATATATATATGTTGCACTATAAAAATGAGACCTAAAGCCTACAGGACAAAGAATCGTCTGGAGATAAAAATAAGGGAGAGGCAAAGTGAAACAATGTAAGCTTCCGGAGGGTACCCATTAATGATTTGTTTCAATTAATACATAAGGAAGATAGCGATATATTTTGAAGGCATTTTTGTAACACACATATTTTTGTATATAATAATATATGGGATACGATTACCTGGATCTACAGGTAACTTGGTTTAATGGTACATTATATGAATACATTTCCTGATTGGTAGTCTTTATACAATCCAATTTTGTTCTTGATTGATTCTCTTTTTCAGCCACTTTGTGAGCAATATAGTGTGCCCTACCAAATAGAGGATCCACGCTAAAAATAGCAGTATGATGCTGCAAAGTTATCCTAACCTCCAGTTCACCAAACAGATTCTGTGAAATTTTTAGGGTTTGATAAACTTGTGTATGATTTTGAAGCCCCCCATTTATTTGATGTTAAAAGAAACCTGCATTTCATATGCGTACCAGATAATGTTGCCAATATTAAAACATGGATTGTTGCAATTTAATCAACTGATCAATCATTTGAGGACCCCCTCACCCCCCTCCGTAAGGCTATATAGTTAATTGATGCACTACTTGCCCTGTGTACCCATTGTACAGAGCTGTGGAATATGATGGTGCTATAGAAATTGATACATCGTAATAATACCTGTTTTGTTAATTTTCTCAGTTGTTCAGTGAGCATCCCTGCTAGTTCATCAAGCTTAAGGAAAGCCTACAGAGAATAAAATGTGAGCTATTATATAAAAATGTACAAAACACGGCCAGCAAAATAACAATTCCATGTAATTCACCAAATTTGTGCCTTGAAATGACAGATGACATAAATCACAAAACATACACATTATATAAATGTTTTGTGTTTGAACAGAGGTTAGGAGGTTTACAAAAAAAATAAAACATATTGAGCAATCATAGTAGTAATAATAATAATTAGTATTTTGCAATAAATAATATACATCACTACCATATTCTGAAAAGCTAGGCTGTTTTCTTAGTCTGGACATATTTTGTGCAATATCTTTGACGCAGCTATATAGTCATAAGATGTAACGGAAATACAGCATACCTCATCTGGAGCTGTCTGGCATGTTATCAGGGCATCCAGAAAATCATATAGATACTGAAAAACACATATTGTTACACACATATTGTTATTGTTATTGTATATGAATAACATTCACATTGTTTTTTTTAAACTGTGAGTGCTTGTGGTTTGGCTAAAATTGCCAAATTGGACAAAAGACCCACTCGCAAATTCACTAAAGCAAGACAGAATTAGCATTCACAAATAAAATCACAACGTACACACAATCGTAAGCAGGGCATGTGAAAGTATGTGAGTTTAAAAAACAGCAGACAAATCAAAGACTCATTAACCTGTGAGTTATACCACTGGCCCAGGGGTAGGGTGCTTCAGAACTCTTGAAAAAGGACTGGTTGGAGTTGGAAAGGAAAGAGATGGAGAGAGAGTAAGGAAGTCAGGGAAAGAGTCAAAGACAGAGGGCATAGGAGTGAGGAAAGTAATGAGAGAGAAGGAAGGAGTGAGTGAGTATGTATGTATGTATGTATGTTCAGGTGATTGTATATGTGTGTGTTAGAGGGAGTGTGTATGTGTAAGTGTGTGCTAGTATGATTGTGTCTGTTAGCATGAACGTGGGTTTGCGTGTTAGCATAAATATGTACCATTCATAAATCTGTACACTACCATAGCTGTTTTCATGGTAAATAATGACATTTCTAGCTGTGGTAACATATTGGCAAAAGGTTTTTCTAATGATCAATTAACTTTTTAAACAGAAAATTGGATTAGCTAACACAACATGCCATTGGCACAGGAGTGATGGTTGATGATAAAGGGCCTTTGTATGCCTATAAAGGTATAAAGTTATAAATCAGCTGTTTCCAGCAACAATAATCATTTACAGCATTAACATTGTCTACACTGTATTTCTGATCCATCTGATCTGTTATTTTCACGAACAAAATGTGTATTTCGGTCAAATAAAAGGATTTTCCCTTTTACCTCAAAGGGTAATTTTTTAGGTAACCTGAGGAAATCATTCAACATTTATTGATTGTGTTTTTAATCAAATCATATTTTTTTTATATATATATTATTTCGATTATATGTTAAAGAAAAACTTACTGGTGTGAGAAATTTGTAAGTCAGATGAGCATTCTCAGCAAGCACGTCTGCTGCAAGATCAAAGTACTGTGTAGAAAACAGAACACAGCATTAATAATATTGACATACATATAATCTGTCTTCTGTTAACAATGGAGGAAAAACATTTTCTCAACATTTCAGATATTGCTAAGATTTTACCAGCTCCGAGCTCCTTTAGGCCAAGAGAAAACCACATATAAAAACAGAAATCTAATGTCATCAAAGCTTTAAACAGGTAAGTAAACAGGGGACACAGAAAGGAACTGAATCCCAGAACAATCAAATCATACTAAATCAACTAAATAAAACAGGATTCTAAAGTGTATCCTTTATTAGTGATTAGTGTGTGTGAGAGGAAGTGTGTGTTACATTAATGTGTAAGTGTGTGTGAGAGGGAGTGTGTGTTAGCATGAATGTGTATATATTTTTGTGTTAGCATGAATGTGTAGGTGTAAGTATAAGTATGTGTGTTAGTGTGAGAGTATGTGTGTTAGCATGAGTGTGTAAGTGTTATGTAAATATGTTAGTTACCTGGGAGGCAAAAGGGCTGACGGGGTCATTTGGCTTTACTTGCACCTAGGCCAGAAGGTGCAAGCCCGCCCTTGGACACATAATGAATTTGAAGATGTCAAGTTACAATTGAAATACCTCATATTTGCAGTACAGTAGTAAGAGATTTCCAAATGTTTCTGGGGGGAACGGATTCTGCTGCAGCAAAAACTGTAGTTTCTCAAAGCCTTCAGTGGGTTTTGCATCCATGTTCATCAAAGCTTGATTGTGAAGAGTAACTGGGTCAAGTTCCTATAGTTGAATGAAACAAAACAGAAAAGCAAAACATTGCCATTTATAAAATGCTTTGTAAGGAAGTGTTGTGGTCGCCTTTATGGATGTGAAATGGCCACCTCTTAAAATGTATCACTGCACATAAGTAAATTAGACTCTTACTGCGAGCTCAGAGCATGGGAGTCAACATGAATAGGATATAAAGCTCTCAATATTCAAAGGACTACACTGTCATTGTACACAAATAAAAAACTGTCGGGCTCCTTTTTAAAAGGGCACTGAGCAAATTACCTCTTCAGATCTCGGTGGCATATCTGTCAGAGCTTCTTGTGCAGCTTCATCTAAGAGCAATATAAAAAACACTTATCACAAAATAAATCAGCGATAGACTGCAACTCAGTTAGTAAGTGCATAGTGCTGCTTTAATTGTCGATCTGATGTTGGACATACTATTGAAATCAGTATCTTCCAGTATATAACTTAAGCCAAATATATTTTTATACTTAATGATGGGTTGACAATTCTTACAATTTTTTAACTGGTATTCGATAGCAGCTTTGAGATTAAATGCTTCAATAAGCGCTGTGTCATGTAGCACCAGGGTGTTTCCAACACTTCGGACATCGATGCCTTCTGTGGTCATGCCAACACCAAGCTCTAAATCAAAAGAAACCAAAAATTTTATTTTTTTTCCCGCACAAGCCTCAATTTGTATAGATCTTTGCACCACAGATTTATATTAAAATAAGTGAAACAAAGTTTACTATGGAAGCAAGAAGCTAGGAATCCTGTTGCAAACAGTAACATAACATACACACTTCCAATGCAAGAGATAAATCTAGAACAAGCAACTCAATAGGAATTCTTGCATGGATTGCAATGGAGGAAATTAAATAAAATAATAATTTTAAAAAATAATCATGATCTATTTTATCTCCATTAATAAATACGGTTTTATATAACACTGCTATTTTTCTACTCTTTCTACTGAAGTTTATGTAAAGATTGCTGTCCTATTACTCGTGATAGATTAATCTCCAACATTCAGTCCAGCCTACTGTGTCCTGCCAGTTAATCTACCTGCTTCACTACTGGCTATGATCAGTTGCTTTGCCTAATAAGAGTATAATTCATGCTGATCTAATACACAGGATTTTCATCAATTACAGCACACTGCCTTTCCAGTATTATATGGACTTAACAAACTAGCATCTAATCACCATTGCCCATAAAATGAATTGTGTTTCTCCAAGGTTAAACCCTTAAGGGTACCGCTGTTTTTTTAAATTATTTTGTCTCCCTTATGACGATGTAACATTTTTGCGGTATTTAAGTTTAGAAATACCCATTTTTTTATGTTTTTTTGCAAGTTATAGGGGAATAAGTAGCACATTGCTATTTCAAAACCATTTTTTTCTTAAATCTGGTCATTCTGCCCCCAATGTCCTATTTGGGACATCTTTGAATCCGGTCAGTTAAATTTATCCCCATCAAACCATATAGACACCCTAGACACCCTAATGTATTTCAAAAGCTACTACTTTAACTCTTCCGATGCACTAATTCCACTACCAGCCATTGTCAAATTTTGTGGTGTGATTTTACAGCTTCTGGTAAATATCACAGCCAAACAATACCCCAATATGTGTTCAGCAACATCTCATGAATACAGTGATACCAACAATGAATGGGTTTGTCAGGTTGTTTAGAGGCTAAAAGGCCACATTTGGTACATGCTCATTTGAGGTTGGTCATCCTTCACCCATATGTTCATTGAGAGATCTTTGAAGCCGTCTAATTCTATTTACCCCATCAAACCAAATACTTTTGAAAACTAGACACCCAAGGGTACTTCAAATGCTGGTATTTTAACTCTTTCCATGTCAGGATTTTTTTGAATGTAATTTTGCTCATAGAAATAAGCTTTTTTAATATGCTTTTTTAAAATTTTAAAATGTTTTCATCTTTTTTAATTTATTTTACTAATCATATTGTGGTCATTAAGCTGGGTTCCATTGACTTGCATGGTTGAATGAGTTATACCTATATACAACAAGCAGGGTGAGGCCAGAGTCCGGACAGATTTACCTTACCGGTGATTGGCTGCTTGTTGTATACAAAGCCTGCTTGGATTGGGTGGATCAGCTCTCCCTATCATATGCCTGTCCACACACACATGTATAGACATACGCTATTTATGGTTCTATGGCAAAATCACATGTCAAACATTGGTATACAGGATTAGGGTTTCAAAAGTGGACATTATAGGGAAAATAAAATTGGGTTTAAAATTTAGATGATATAACAACATCTCTCCAATCTCTGGCTATTGCAAGTTGCTAATAAAACATTAACAGCCAGATATAATTGTTATCTGTCTTTTTAAAAACAAGATCAAGATGAAACAAAATTGAAGTTTAAGAGAAAAATCTAACTGAAACATAGGTTTAAAGACATGTTATGCTATTCTTATTTTTTGTAGTTTATTGCACTCCCACCAAATATTGAATATGGAACCTTTGTGTTTATGGCATCTGCAGCAGATACCAGGGGATAAAATGTATAGACCTGAGAGGGGACCATACACCAGCGATTAAGGCGTTTAAAGAAATGTTCTAGTAAATTGACACAGTGGATAGCTTTCTTCATACATATCAGAACAAGATTGAAACCACATACCTAGAGAAAAGGTTTTGCCTATACTGTTTCCCCATTTAATCACTGAAATAGTCTTATCTTTCTTGCTAATGCAATTTAAGAGGTTCATTTGCGCACCAATTTCTGATTAAATTGTTTGTCAATAAAATCATCTAATAAAGAATGGTCTCAAGTAATTTTTAATCCTGTAAAATAAGTAAGAGTATTTATATTTTAGTTGGATATCTGGGAAGGTTAAAGCAATATTATTCTCATAGAGATATGCAAGATTTAGGGTCTGGGATGTAAAACTTTTAAAACCTTTAGTGGGGTAGCTGTAGTAATAAAAACTCTGACCTTGATTTTCCTAAATGCACACATATTGTTTATTAAACTGATTACAGGATTACGTTGATTATATGGAATTTCTACTATCTTTGGACTAATCCAATAGAAATTAACAGGATTACTAATCTTACAATCAGATTGTTCACAAGCACCCGTTTTTAGATTACATTTTACATCCCAGGTGAGAAACTGCGTGAATAAAGACGCTTGATGCAATTTGATAATGTCCGGATATCCAAGTCCCCATGTTCAATTTTCTTATTCAAAACATTTGCTATAAATCTCAGTTTTTTGTTAGCCCAGACATATACCATATTTGCTCGATTAAAAGACAAGGTTTTTTCAGAGCAAATGCTCTGAAAAATGACCATCGTCTTATATTCGAGGTTGTCGTCTGACTACAAGACTAAGATCCAGATCCCCCGCAGCGCTGCAGGGGACCTGAATCCTGCTCTCCTGCAGCCAATGGAGGTCTGTGCGATGCACGCATACAACCTCCGCTGCTGCTGCCGGCACTTCCTTTGGGGCTTCTTGCGCCGGCATCACATGACGGGGGTGCTCATTCATAGAAGCCGCTTGTAGGCCAAAAAGGGCCTTGTAGGCCAAAAGCATCAACGACCGTTGTCATATATATCTCCAATCTACCCTATCAAAGCCCTTTTCTGCATCAAGAGCTAAAAAAACTGTTGCCTCCTTATTATAATTTATCTTAACAATAACATTAAATATTTTGTGGGTATTATCACTACCAGATCCGCCAGATATAAAAGCTGATTGGACTTGGTAGATCATATCTGACATAACTTCTTGTAAACTTCCCGCTAATACCGGTATTTTTGAAAATATTTTGATATCAATGTTTATCAATATAAATCAGATATAGGTCTATAATTTACGACATAATTTGGATCTTTATCAGTTTTCAGTATAGGGTAAATTACTGCTTGAGACCAAGTGCTTTTCCTTGTGTTAGATTTTTTATTGTGCCTGGCACGTCAATTGTCATCAAGGGGTTAAATACAAACTATTCTACATTTTGACCCATGGTAAAGCAGTGTAACTGCATATGTATTTTTAATTATATTATTTTTAATATTATTTTAAGTGATGCTTGAATACTTTTCAAATCAATTTGATAACCAAGGGGAAACCCCAAAAATAATGTGATGTTGACTCACCTGGGTGCTCTCGGATTCCTCGTTCAATAATATCTGCAATATGTTTTAAAGCAGGTGCATACTGCTTCATACTATAGTAACACAAGGCAATGTTGTAAGATAAGTCTGTCAAGGAAGAAATGAACAAGAAAAATCAGAATTACAAATAGATTATTCTGCGTTTCAATCCGGCAACATAGGATGTACACAATTGCCAAAATGCTTTAAAGGACAACTGTTAAAAACATAATGACTAAAGTGGACTTTAAAAAGCAGACCATGTGGTGCATTGTTGTTAGGCAGCATGTTTAGCTCTATACCTGTTAAAGAACTACAACTCCTATGATGCTTAGCTAGCCATAGGAGAAGTGCTGGACATCATAAGAATTGTAAATACATTTAAGATGAAAACTACTTGTTGGCAACTTCTGAACTATAGTAGTGTATTTGCTTGATTATAAGGCAAGGGTTTATTCAGAAAGAAAATCGCTCCGCCACACAGCCAACTAAGCCTAGGGGCATGACACTTTTCTTCATTAAGATCCAAAGTTTAGGGGGTTGTCTTATAATCAGGCTCATCTTATAATTGAGCAAATTTGGTATATCTCATTATCCACATAATATATCCTTCAGACCCAAACATGCTAAACAAATGCATAGACTGTAAACCAAGTCGATGCCACTGAATGGGTTATACATGTTTCCCAGAATGCCCTGGGTGCATTCCCAACGTACTACTTACAGCTCTTTGAAACCAAAAAAGAGGCTGAATTCTGTTGCTTCTGGAACTATTTTTACCTTGTTTGTAACCCACGACTTGCATTGCAGTAATGAACTTTTTGCATGCTTCTTCATATTGTCCTTCTTTGTACAGTAAACATCCCAAGTTAATATCGCTGTCTGGATCATCAGATGGTATCTGCTCTACCATACTCTATAGGATGCCAATAAAAACATGCAAGTTAGTGCTGTAAATCTATAAATAATACCATAATAAATACCCAGATACAGGCTGCCTTTGATTATAGGTCGTACTCTTAAAGAGATAGTATTAAATGTGACACTAAGCTATCATATGCATCAAAGTGGATACATCTGGGGATATATATATATAAATACACACACATATATACATCAACAACTATTGGCGCAACTGGCAATTATGAGCAAAGAAGGGTGTAAAAAATATCTTTATTGTTTAATATTTTGATGTTTTCTTCAAACAAAACACAAAAATACTCTGCTCTCATGGATATCAAACAATTGCAAACACAACACAGGTTCATCACCAAAAAATTAAAATAGTTAAATGTATGTGTGACACAATCACTGGGACTCCTATGAATTCATGTGAGAAAAATATAGTTTGAGTATATTCCCTTTGATATTTTACATTTTAGTACACTTGTGTGGCTAGGAAAAGAAAATTGTGACTTCCTATATCACAGGGGTATAAATATTCGGTAACACATAGGCCAAATTCCCTTAGTCATTCATCACAATGGTTAAGACCAAGGAATATAGCTGTGATGTGCGGCAAAAAAGGTTGTTGAGCTTCTCAAAATGGGAAGTGGCTATAAGAAAATAGCAAAACAATTGAAAATGCCCATTTCCACCATCAGGGCAAGAAGTTCCAGTCAACTGGAAATGTTATGAGTTAACCTGGAAGAGGACGTGTGTCTATATTGCCTCAACACACTGTGAAGAGGATGGTTCGAGTGGCTAAAAATCTCAGGATCACAACTGGAGAATCACAGAAGTTAGGGGTAAGACAAATTTCAGTTTGCCAGACACTACTGAAACTTCAAATGGGATCGGTTTCTATGGTCAGATGAAACCAAAATAACCTTTTAGTAATAAACAATGGGCAGTGTTTGGATTTTCCAGCAGGGCAATGATCTAAAGAAAACATCAAAATCAACACGAAAATGGTTTACGGACCATAAGATCAAGGTTCTTACATCCCAGTCTCCTGACTGAAGAGGATTCCACCTGCAATGGCCTAGAAATTCGAAGGATCTTAAGAGATTCTTTATCCAAACTCATCAGGCATTATATGAGACGACTCAGGGCTGTTATCTTGGCAAAGGGAGGTAACACAAAGTATTGACTAAAAGGGTGTCAATAATTGTGGCACACATATAGTTCAACAATTTTTATTTTGGGTGTGAATATCGAATATGTGCCTTCAGCTTCTCAGCAGATATTTTTATGTTAACCATGAGTGTCCTTTTCTGTGTGACTCTATGTGCAATGAAAGGTTAAGAGTGGACAGGTGGTTGGCTATTTCTTGCTCCAAGTAAGTTAAAAGAAACTGACCAAGTCTATTCAAGGACCACCATGAGGGGGGTCAGAAGTGATTGATCATCTCAGCTGTAAACATGGTCCTTGCCATAAACTGACCATAATAGGATGAATGGTTTTCTGTATGTTTCTGTATGTATATTTCAGGACACTTGCTACGTAGACAGATCTTAGCACGTAGTTGTCTTGTTTGTAAAGGTATATAAGACATGTGTTGTTTTCATTGAGGGAGAGTAGTCTGGCTGATGACACTCCCTCGTGTGCACGAGCAATAAAATCTGCTTATTCAACTCTTTTGGGAAGAATCTGTGTCTCAAAGTTACTGAGCATTCACATGGGCAAAACTGTGTTGTGTTTGCAATAGTTTGATAACCATGAGAGAAGAGTATTTTTATGTATTGTCTGAAGAAAAAATGGTTAAACAATAAAGATCATTTTCTCATATTCACCAACGGTGCCAATATTTGTGGAGGGCACACATTATAATACGTATATATATATATATATATATATATATATATTATAATGGTATATAATGGTATATAATAAAAGTGGGATAAAACAACTAATAGGGGGTGTAAAATATTAGATAGGGAGGGTAACCTCCTTAGAGCACCACACAGCTCCTGGCGTCCTAATCCTGCCTGCCTAAAAAATGCTAGATAGTCTAAGTGTTACAGGTCCGCTAGCATTCTGGAAGGAAACCCTACCAGTGGCAACAGATCTTTCTAAAAAAGTGTGTGAAAAACTATTGTTATCATCTTTCACTTAATTTTGGTTTGGTATAAATGATGTATAGTAAGTTTGGTAAATTCTATTTTTACAATTGTAAAATATTTTTTTAATTATTCGGCAAACGTTAATTTTAGGATTTATAAAAAAAAAAAAAGCTAAGACTTGTACTCACGCCAACATGACCGATCACTTACCTTTGCTCCTGAAAGGTCCTCTTCGGCATACTTTATAGATGCTTGTAATTTTAGCATCTGTAACACATACAAAACATATATAATGTAACAAAAAAAAACATTAAATATTTTTTTAGTATTTTGTAACATTACAACTAAGGATTTTTTTAATTTAGGTCTATACAAAACTAAAAAATACTTTTGGCTGTGGACTCACTTTTCTGTGAACATAAACTCCCATGCAAGTTGGGTATTACGTTCCTTACCTTGCTCTGATATGCAGGGCTGTCCAATTGAAATGTTGCTTTCATGGCTTCGGGATACATGCATGCCTTGTATAAAGACTGGGCATAGTATAGTTTGTATTCCTCAACTTCAGGGCTAATTTGAGTAAGCTGTTCATAGCAGTCAGCTGCGTTGGCAAAGTCTTGCATCTGATAATAACAGTAACCAAGAAGGGACAGGCCTGCCCTCGACTAGAACAATAACAACATCACATTAACATGCGGGTCATAATAACGTTACACGGTTAACCTCACCAAAGTAAATAACATGAGATATTAAAGTGTAAAATTCATCATTCCTAGGTATAATCAGGCCAACTTATCTAAAGATAAAGGCATTAAACTACAAAACTCTGTGATGTTCTATGTCGGTTTATAGGCTTTTTTGTCGGAATGCGCATAGTAGCCGACTGTCCTTTGTAGACTAGGATATCTGAATGCAGGTAGTCTTTGCCAGAATAATAAAACAATAAGCATGGCTTTGCTTCTGTTATTTGGCAAAGATTTTAAATTAAGTGCATACTGTTAAGCACTTTAATTACCAGTCTTAATGCGGAAAATATACAACCCCATGTGTAGTAAATGGTCTGTTCGATACAGTGCTATATAATATATATATATATATATATATATATATATATATATATATACACGGTATATATACGGTATATATACAGTATATCATACTATAATATTATCACCATTGTTCAATATCTGTAAAATATGCCCTTCAAGACACAATACTTCTCCGTTACATGTCAGAACTACTTCTTATGAATAACATGCAATTACCCTGTATTGTTTCTGAAGTTCATGGCTGAGTATTTGTATCGCTTCTCCATATCTTGCCTCCTTTATCTGCAAGGTAATAACATAAAGACAAAATAATGCAATATTGTTCATATTTACAACAGACTGTAACTGAAGTAATTGGTAATATTAGTGTTTCGTGTTTTCACATCAATACTTTTTGATTTTTAGCCACATCCCCTGATCCTTTGGGGGAAACTGTATCAGAATCCCGCTGTCAGTCACAAATAGAATGCTTGCTGTTGTTCTCTTTGTGAATTGTTATGGCAAATTAACATTTAACCATTAGAGACATACTTACAACGTAATACATTCCCTGTCGAGCAGTTATTACATTTAAAACATGTAATATGGCAGCTTTAACATAGAACATTACTTTTTAATGACAAAAAGGGACTGGGAAAGGGAATGTACGTATATTTATTAATATCCCTTTCTATCCATATAGTGACTTGATTCAAAATATGACTTGATTCACCTAGTTTTCCTGGCTCTACGGTTTTCCCTACTATGTTTATTCATATTGTCCCCTCCGTCAGGTCAATTATTCAAACCTGACCACAGGTCAGACCACAATATCACATCAGATCAGTCATTTTATTGCTGTGAGGAGTATATGTCATTTATATTAACTTAATGTGAATGATAAATACATAGAATTTAACCGCAGATAAGAACCATTCCGCACATCTAGTCTGCCCATTTTTATCTGCTTTAATGAATCAAAGTTAGTCAGTCCTTGGTTTCATCTTAAATTCAGGATAGCCATATGCATGTTTACATTTCAGGGCCGGCCTGACAATGGAGCCGAGTGGGGCAACTGCTCCAGGCGGCACTTTTGAAGGGGTGGCACTTTGCCGCCCCAAGCCCTGGGTAGATAATGGGGGGGGGGGCAGCATTTTAAACTTTGCCCCCGGCATTTTGTCTTGTTACATTTCCTTACTGTATTAACATCTACCACTTCTGCGGGGAGATTGATCCACTTATCTACCACCTTCTAAGTAATGTAAATTAAAAATGTCACACTTTAATGTTTTGATTATTTATTTATTTTTTTTTAAAACTGTCCAACACTGTGGTGCTGCTCTGAATTCTTTTATTTGTCGTAAGCCAGTACTGTTGCAATCTCCGTCACGTATAGGTTACAATCTTTTATCTTCTCCCCAATTTCGCATCGACAATCAGCTATGCATGGCGCTACCATATTCGTTCTCACCAGCCTGTAGATGGTAGCCGTGTATTCCCCATCCTTGATCTGCAACATGGCCATCCTTCCGCGATATCTGTGCCACAGATGATATGGCTTATTAGGGTGCAAAGAACCCAAACAGTCTCGTCACAGCACACCCGTCGCCAAGGCCGCTACCTCTGTACCATAGCAACCAAGCCGGAATCTGTCAGTCATAGCCGCACCTCTTCCGTCCTATCCAATCAACTGAAACGGCTTTGGTCACACTTTTTTTTGTAAACGAAAACTTTATTAAATCTTACACACACAAAACAGTCACCATCCGAAAGCAGTGTTTGCCGTTGCTGGGGGCCTCACCGCCCCTTGACAACTGGAAGATGACAACAAACGTTCATCTCTTGAGCAGGCAGTTCGAGGCTGATTTAGAAAGAGCAGTTCTGCTTCAAAATGTGCAGAATGAATTCCCCTCGCAATAAGTGATTTGAAGACCCCATTGCTGCTGTAAGAAGACTACATTAATCTGGTGTGGAAATTAGAATGAGTGTTTAGAAAGTCTGGCCATTTCACATAAACTCAGTACACGATCCTGTATGGGAATGCAGGTGCTGCAGGTTTCTATTTTCAGATTTCAGAAAGAGATTGTGGCAATAAAGATTCTAGTTGACAGCCGTGTGCACAATAAATACATCTACAATCATCATTTATGAGTGGCAGATGATTTTGTTTTTCTGTAGAATAATGCAAGTTGCTCCTTATATATAACTCCATTCTGCGTGCTTTTACATGCACAACATGTATCAAGCCCAGCAACAATATTTGCATATATGTTTGTAAATATAAATATCTGTATATTGATGTTGATGATGTAGCAAGTTGGTGCGATAGCTGGTGTCCTCTAAAAGTACAAATCACTATCAGCACCGTCAAGCTTCACATGCCATTTTTAATGAGATCTGACTACCTTATTAACACTGGTGATTTACAAATGCATCCTGTTTCCATAGCAACAACTTGTTTATATATTCACACATTTCATAGGTCACTTATTCTCACGAATGGAGACCCCACTCTGTTATACATGACACCACGGTGCTAAACCACCAGCCAGCGAGATGTTGGCTGATTTCCTAACATATCTAGATATCCACGCACTCCGATGTCACTTTCAGTTCTGACCAGTGCGCCCGCTGAGCGTGATCGAACACCGAAGGAGGCAACTGTTGGTGCTCTAGGTGTTGTAGAGAACTCCTATCATGCTCAGCCAGAGCGTTAAGGCGTGATCATTCCACAATCCACGTCCCTCTGCTTCTCACGTGTCTGAGCCCCCCCTCTTCCCATCTTCCCATCGCAGCCCTCCTCCTACTCCCCCCCCCTCCCCGGCTGACTCCAGGCTGCATATCCGGTACTGAGTGAGTCTGGTTGGGGAGTTTCGGCACAAGTCACTCAAATATGGAGAGGTAGCATCAGGATTAGCGATCGGGTCATCATAGGGGTCCTGTCTGCAACTTCCCTGCTGAACTTACCAAAGATGCTGCTCAGAGGGTGAGAAAGAATTCGCTAAAACCTCCTATTGGGTTAAAAGTTGGAGTAACACTTTCATTATATATATATATATATATATATATATATATATATATATATATATATAGTGTGTATATATACACATGAGTATATAGTGATACTTTTATGTGATTTCACTTAATGTATATTTTTAGAGCCAGTTACAATCTGGGTATGAATAACAGTTCATCTCTGTAGTTGTAACATAATTTCTAACTTTCTAAAATGCACTACTGAGATATTTTATTTATGGTCATTGTATGACCATTGTGGTTCTAGAAAAGGAGCAATTCTGATTCAAATTTGGAAAAGTGGTCTTATCACCATAGTAACACTGTGGAATACACCTTCTGATTGGACCAACTGAATTCTCTTATAGTAAAAAAAACAGTAGTAAATATAACTTCTGGAAGCAGAATATATATCCCTCGGCTCTTTTAAGATAGACTTTATTGAACACCGTTCAATACTTACACCCGTATACCTGAATGGTGTGAGTTAGACTTTTCAGGAAACAGAAGTCTCCAATTCATAGTTTATCACCCACATTTCTTACTTAAACACCTACTGCTACATGCCCGTGCTATTTACTCTTACGAATTACCATGTGTGAACCCACCAGAGCTCCTATGAATGTATTCATTAAACTTGAAGACATTAGTGTTCTTGGGTTCCAAATCCATACTATTTACTGCAAACCGCAGTAATATGCTGAAAAAGTGACCGATTGCATTAAATACTTCTAAAATTTAACATCAGGAATTTTGTTAAGGACCAATAAAATAACTGATCCAGTACCTAAACTTCAGCTTAGGCCTAGAACAAACCATGAAAATGTTTTGGAAATGTGCAAAACTATGGAAAAAAACTTAATTTTACCTAAAATCCTTTAACCCCTTAAAGACAATGGGCGGTCCCTAAACCCATTGAAAACAATGCATTTTGAGCCCGTACATGTATGGGCTTTGTCATTAAGGGGTTAAGTGAATATTAACGTTAAATAATTAACTTTAACTTTACATGATTGAAAAATTGGAAGAGAAACTGTCCAGCTCCACCCAAAATTGATATAAAATAGTGAACATCTCGTGTTTCTTGAGTGCTTAATCATTTGCTAAAAGTGCCAGTTTTGGTAAATTTTGTAATATGTGGATTCCTACATTTGGTCTGATGTTATTAATAATTGTGTTGTCTGAAAACTTTGTTTTGGTGTTTTGCAGAGTTGTAGATAATGTTTAGGCTGGTGTCCTAGCCTTACCACCATGGGGACGGCATCATCCCTGGTGAACCCAGGAGAGGTCATTGAGGATACGTATGGTGGAGGTGGAGGTGAAGCTTGTGAGATTCCAGTAGAAGTGAAGCCCAAAGCACGACTCCTGAGAAGTTCTTTTAGACGTGCTCCAAGGGTCATCGGTGCTAGCTTCAAATCCACAGCCTCTGTAGACCTTGAATATGCTGCTGAATATGAAAGGCTGAAGAAGGAGTATGAGATCTTCAGGGTCAGCAAGAACAATGAGATTGCCGCCATGCAGAAGAAGGAGGTGAAACTAGATGAGGAGAACAAAAGATTGAGAGCAGAGTTGCAGGTGTGTAAAATACACGACTGTAGTGAGGCGGTTTGCTTCTGATACATTTGTATAAAATAAAAGTAATACCCAAAATCCCCCAAAATGGGTCCCGTACGGTAGTTTTAAATATTGTGTTGCCACCTCATATCTGCAAGACTTGTCTCTATAAGGTGGGAGCAATAAGATGCCACACATCCATACCCACATTGAAAGTAGGGATTAATCCATTTTAACTAAATGTTTGCTAATTGTTTCCTTTAAAAATGTATTTATTTAGGCCCTGCAGAAAACGTACCAGAAGATACTGAGAGAAAAAGAGAGCGCAGTCGAAACTAAATACCAGGCCATGGAAAGAGCTGCCACTTTTGAACACGACAGAGACAAAGTAAAGAGACAGTTCAAGGTAAGCATTCATCATGAATTAGAGTAAAATATGTACAGTGCTGTTTATAATATTACATTTTTTAATGCTGAATCAGGTGTATGAAATAATTTTACGTTTAGGTGAATGCCATCTTACTAAATCCCAATTGAATGTAATAAAACGATCTGAGCTGTGTCTCTCCTTAACTTGCAAGTCTTGGTTAGCATAGCAATTCCTCTTAGCACATGGCTTTAATTTAATGGCACTTGATTCATTCAATGCTAGGTTGAATCTGTTTCACCCCTGTGAAATCCCAGCTTGGAAGTCATGTCATTTGGCTACCTAGATGTGCAAGGTAGACAACATGTTACATTGGGATTTGATAAGACTCAGTTCTCCTGTTTACTTAATCCATCATCCCTTCACTGCTGAATTAGGTTCATTCATGTAGTTTCTATTATAATACATTTATTTTATTGTCTGTTTAACTGGCTACTCAATTCGGTATCTCTGTTTTATGAATGGACATATCTCAAGTGGTCCACCAAGTTGCTTAATTAACGTGTGTGAATAATAATCAGATTTTTAGGGAAACTAAAGAAAAGGAGATCCAGGACTTGCTGAGGGCAAAACGAGAACTTGAAGCTAAATTTCAGAGGCTGCAGGCCCAGGGTATCCAGATGTTTGATCCAGGAGAGTCAGATTCGGACGACAATGGCACTGAAGTAACTGGTAGGTGAGGCTGAAAGAACCCAGAATTATAGGTTGTATTGAGGAAGTTTCTGATTTATATATTGGTGCAGCGATGGTCTATCTAGGATGTCATGATTGCAGTCGAAAACAAATGAAAAAGCTCTCAGGCCCAGTTTCGCTCTTCAAAGAGTCAGTAAACGTTTTAAATGACCTGACAGCTGTTTTGCTGCAGACACACACTGATGACCTCACTGCATGTTTTTGCTTAATCAGCACTTATTGCTTGCTTCATCTTCGACATGGTACAATGGTGTCTACCATCTAGTGTTTGGCCCGGTATGTAGGGGACACTTTCACTGTGTTGGTTGGGTTTGCATGTGGGCAAGGGTTGTACGTGTTTATGGGGTTTACGGGAAATAAATGTGGTGACACTAGAACACCGTGTGTTTCTCTTGAAGTGATTAGCAAACTTCTACTTCATAAGGCTGCGTAAAAGCTGT
This sequence comes from Spea multiplicata, assembly GCA_009364415.1. Classification (NCBI taxonomy): domain Eukaryota; kingdom Metazoa; phylum Chordata; class Amphibia; order Anura; family Pelobatidae; genus Spea; species Spea multiplicata. Next base: position 23,208 of record VKOC01017750.1, read on the forward strand.
TTTCTGGGATCCTACTAAATTAATTTTAATTGCCGAGTCACCATTGATGACAAATTAGATTCAAATTAGATTAGCCTGGATCGATTTTTTATGTGATAAGAATTTATCCAGGTTCATAGTCTAGTTGTATTTGAGCTGCCCCAAGTTCTGTCTACCAAGACAGGAAATGTAAGGTTTTCCATTATATCACATGTTAATTACTTTTGATGACCAGCTTTGCAAAATTCTTTATAACCGGTGTAACCGCCAAATAAACGACCCCCTGAGGTGTAGCTATTGAATTACAACTTGTGCTTGTTCTCCTGTATATAGTTCCTGGAACCCAATGTGACTTTTGGACCGGTGGAGCCTTGGGGAGCGAGCCTTCTATGGGCAGCATGATGCAGCTACAGCAATCTTTCCGTGGACCTGAGTTTGCTCACAGTTCAATTGATGTCGAAGGACCGTTTGCTAATGTGAACAGAGGTAAGCTAAGAGACAGACAGTCTCTGGACTATTACCTGTTTCATGGCTAATTTATTTAAGATGTTTGTGTGTATTCATGGACACATTCAATGTCTCTATTATGCACTGTGAGGTTTTCTCACAAATGCTATCACAAGTTATCATTACATATATTGAGGGAGTTTTTTCCTAACTTTGTGTTAAAAAAGAAACAAAGGTCATACACAAGTTACAAGGAAAGATTTTAAACCTAATCAGTAAGAATTCTACTTCTTAAGTTCTTAACAACTTTTGTTATCCTGCAATACTGCTATGAAATGTAGCAAATTGGACCACAAATAGAGCTTGCATATCCAAAAAAGAAGGCGCATGTAAAAAATACAAATACAGATGCGGACATCATAAATAATCCATGGCAGGTTTAATGTACCAACATTTCATTTTATCACAGAGTTTGGTTATTGTGGTCCTTCACTCTACATGTTAAAAATAATGCTGTCTGTTATCTCATTGATACCTGTAGATGACTGGGATGCAGCGGTCACCAGTTTGTTACAGGTTACACCGCTGTTCTCTCAGGCACTGTGGAGCAACACTGTACGATGTTACCTGATGAACACAAAAGACACACAAGCAGAAGTAGACATCTTCCTGAGGGTGAGGACCAGGCTGCATTTTTCTTTTCATATTTATTTGCTGGAGCTGGCTTTTCATCTAAACATATATCCCACAAAGCAGGGAGGGGTTTCTAATCAGCCTCTTCATGCATTTGCAAAAGTGTAGAAAACAAATATTTGTTTTTGGGGACACTCATCAAATGCTTTAAAGTGGTTATGATGGCTGGAGTATCCCTTCTCTTTAAAGAAAATATAGGTGGATATAAGTTATAGCTTTAAAGATGCTTTCACTTCCCTATAATAAATACATAAATTCAGTATTTGATTTATTTTTCACTTTTTCTTATGCATTTTGTCTTTTTTTCTTGTAGGAATATGCTCCCAAACTTCAGAGAGTATGTGAGACATTGGGTTATTTCTTTCAAGTTGTTTACTTCCCTGAAGAATGTGAACGCCACTACATGCCTGTCAAGAAATGGGAAATTGAAAAGAGTTCCTTAGTAATTTTATTTTTGGCTTCCCCCTTACCCAGGTACTTGGTCTTCTTGTTCAGCAGATACTCCTGGGCTGGAAAGGCTAGGAACACTAAAGAGTCCACAAGCCCTAAAGGAATTTTATTATCAGTAATACCCAACATCTACATACAATAAAGCCTATGTCTATGACAAGTCACTGACGCCTTTGGAACATTTTGTGAAATGTCCACCACAAAGCCTGTAGATGATTACAGTTGAAGCTGTTGGGGCACCACAAATGGCTAAACTACTTCCAAGAGCAGCTGCACAATTGAGGCCTGTGGGAAGCCTGTTTAGCTGAACCCAGCAGGGAGCTCTCAGCTGGTCGTGGCCAAAGTATCAGTTGTTCAGGATTTTCAATCATTACAACTCTGGACTTGATAAATATACAAAATATTAGTGCACAAAAGAGCCTGTGTGACCTTCCCAGGCAGGTCTTTGGATGGGCAATGGGATTAGGCATACTATCTCATTGTGGAACTCCTCATATGGAGGAGCTAAGATAGCTTGCCTCTAAACTAAAACAATTGCTCTTTTTTGAAGAAGTTGAAATTATTTTTTAAAATGCTTCTGGGATTTTGGTAAATTGGCTTGTATTTTTGAATTTTCTTTGAGTGATAACGGATTGTGTTCAAAGGGGTGTACTGGTTTTAAATGGGTGTACACTAAAGCATAGTAGAATAGAATGCAATTGAGATCAGAGGGGAATTCTATCATGTAATGAACGGATCTGCTATTGGTCTGCAAATTGTTCCAGTTTCATTACCCGGGATGGATTGTTGCAGTGTTTCCTATAGAAACAGCATTCACACGAGACAGAGGTCAGATAAATGATTCATTCTCTAAATAGAATGAAAGTCAACCTTTGAGCCATTTCTTTAAAAACTTTTACATGTGATATATATATAATGTTCTGTGTGTGCGCATATATATATATATATTATATATATATATATATATAATGTGTGCTTTTGGGAGCATACATTTCACTAACAGACTTTATAATCTGGAATGTAGCGGTCTCTGGGAGGATTGTAAGGAAGCATTCCTGAGGAACACTGAAGCAAAGCCTCGCATCATTTATCACAAGATAGGGGGCGGCACTCTTGCCGTTGACTGTGTCCAGCAGCTACTGGAGCAAGATCCAAATAAGTCAAACAGAACAAAGGTGAGGACAATACCAATCCATTAGTTAGAATGTAGAAACATATAATTTGATGGCAAATAAGAACTGTTTTCTAGTGCTGTAAAAACCTTGGTCTTGTGTTTTGTTGACTGTTGGTGCCAGCACCCATCCCTACACCTTGAGTTCCAAACTATTGTATATACTTAAGATTGAACGATAAAGTGACGAGTATCTGCCTTTCTTATGTTTCAGGCTATTGATCATATGGGAGACCCAGAGGAAGGAGCACATAAAACTTATTGCCAAGTGGAGCAAGTCATCAGACAGGTAATAACTGTTTCTTGTCTTTTTATAGTTAATGTGGATGGAATCCCGTGACTATATAGGGATATAGCCATTTCTTGTCTTTTTATAGTTAATGTGGATGGAATCCCGTGACTATATAGGTATATAGCCATATCCTCGCACATAATCGGAACTAATAATAAAGCCAGTGTTTTGTGTGCTCTGGAAGCAGTACAGTGATTAATGTACTGATGCAATTCATCATTCAGTCCCTAGATGATGCTGGGAACCATCACATGTTTTTAAAAAGGATTACTTGACTGCACTTGACTTTTCATAGATTAAGGCAATTAACATCTACATGGAAAGATGGTAGTAGGTACCTGCAGGCGTTGTGATGTAGATTTATGTAAATGCCCTGTAGACACCAATTGCTTTCCCGAGCTTTGACGCCAACATTGGTTTCCTTCAATAGAGATTTTGCTGTCCCCAGTTAGAAATTATGATAAGATCATTAGGAGTATGCAGACTTGGTGTATAACCTAGCATAGTTATTGAATAGGCGATTGTGAAACATGTCACTGGATTACATTGTAGACATCAAACCGGTTTTGTGTGGTCTGAAAGTAGACCCACTTTAATTCATCATCAATAATTCACTCATTTGTTGATCTTGGTCGTGATTGTTTTCTGAGATGTTGTTAGCAATCATATCGGTCCCAAACAGGTTTCCACCTAACAGTGTGTCATGTAATTAACCCCAGTATTGATATCCTTATTCTCCATGGAGTTTTATCTACACTGACATTTTGTTTCTACATATCAGAAATATATAGGACTCTCTGCAGTATGCACTATGTAACTATCTTGCATCAACATATGTGTTGGCACTTTAAATGGGCAATGTCCCTCATGATTAGCAGATTAGCTGAGAACAGTAGCATTTTAAGTGAAGAACATGAAATAAGTTATTAATTTAAGGCACCAAATTCTACTTACCAATCTAATTATTTCAGTTTTGCAGAAAGCACCAGACGTAATGTTTACTTTAATGTCTCTCTAGCTCAAAGTTGTGACACGAGTTTATTCATTTAGGATCTGTTGGGTGGTGAGATTCCTGACCCTGATGCTAAAGATGACCCAGCAGTTAAAGAAGATGAGGACTTTGGCGATCTTCTTTGGGATGTACATGATGAGCAGGAGCAGATGGAACGTTTCCAGCAAGCATCTCAATCTACTTGTGAACTGGGGTTCCAGAAGGTGAGTGACGAAAAGGCCAGTATGGGATGTCTCATGATAATTATTTAAAATTGACTGGTGGAATTCACATTAAATAATATTGCAGTCCAGGACTCTACATCAATGACATACTGGGGCAGTTTTTTATGTTAAAGAATCTTGCTCCCCAGTGCTCCACTGTTCCCTATCTGTGCCTAGATGGTACATCCATTATATGGTTTTGTGCCATGGACTGCACTTTCTTCTGAGGCAGAGGAGACAACGGCCTCAGAAAGTAGATCCTGGGGAGTTTGGCTGGAAGAGGTTCTCTGGGCCAGAGTTAGGACACCAAAGTACTCAAGTCCAACCTATTTTTTTAGTTGGTATAAATGTAAATATGCATATGCATGTTTATGTAAAGGAATAAGACCTCATGTGTTTATCATACAGTGTACCAACAAGTCTACTGGGAGACTGAAAATCAATGTTATTTTTTCTATATTTTCTCTACTAGTATTTTGATCGTTTGAATGACTTGGTTGCGGCTCCGGCACCCATTCCACCGCTTCTTATTTCTGGAGGTCCAGGATCTGGGAAATCACTTCTTCTGTCAAAGTGGTATGTTTTATTATGCTCTATTTTGGAATTTTACCTTCACATGGATTGTATGTGCTTTTCATATAATGTATGCAGACAACATTTATGCAGTACCCCATAGAATTTAAATAGTGTTACATATCCAGCTTATTGAACCATCTGATCTTGTTGTGTACATTCTTTAAATGCTCACAGTGAAACTACACTACCTAACAACATAAGTCATGAGTCTACATAGCAATGTAAGTCTTGTGAGTTGGAATAAAGGACATAGGAAATTAATATGAATATCCAGGCAATATTTATGAACATGTTAGAGATTTTAGAGCTAAACAGCCTCAATGTAAATTATTTAAAAGTGCTGAAATACTTTACTAGAAATGAAATGATCATCAATACAGCATTGATTTCCAAAAGTATACATTAGATCAAAAATTGCCTTAAATTAGTTAACAAAACAAGAAACCTGTAACTATAAAAACTTAACTACTGTAATATATTGTCTAATATATAGGTATTGCTTTGGATTGTTAAAAATTCAATATTCAATATTTCAATATTCAGATAGTCTAGATAGTTTTGCTTTCAATATTTAATATAATCTGTATATAATATTAGTATTATATACTATCTGAGTTTTTTGTATTAGACAAACTTTCCTATGTACCTCTAAGACTGGTGTATTTTGCAGATTTACACCGCTTCACTTATTTGAAACTTTGTAACTGTACACAAGTAATCACTCCTCTCTTCTATGGAAGCCCTAGTTAGATAGACAGTATTGTAATGGTTATTCTTTTTTGTAGGATCCAACTTCAGCAGAAACATTCACCAAACACATTGATATTGTATCATTTTGTTGGAAGACCATTGACAACCAGTTCTGAGCCGGCACTTATAATAAAAAGACTGACTCTCAAGGTAGGTAACTTTTCTTGTACGATACGTGCTCTGAATAAAACTTTTAGATCTGCAGAGTTTTGAAAGTTGAGATGCATTAAATACAACAGGTGATATGTTTAGTCAAAGGGAGTTATAAGGGGAGTTATAAGGTATAAGACTCAATAACATTAATGCAAAAAAAACCCCAAAACACTGCCAAATCTCACCTGGCAATATCACAACTTGGACCCAAATGGACAAAGCCTGTTGTTATATTTAATGAGAAAACTGGATATAACTGTATTAGTACCTTTTATTGGGCCAACATAGAAAAATCGGTAAATCTACATATATTTTTGGGATCTCAGATGTCCATTTTTCAGATGGACAGTGACAATTATTGTAATGCAATAATTGATTTAATTATCTCAAAGCGATAAATTGAAACACTTGAATTCCCATTCACAGCAAACTATTAGGCTGGAGCCAAATTCACTGGGTTCCTTTGCAGCATTAGCAATTAGTATGTTAGCTACGGAGAATCTATAAAAAGTTTCCACCAAAGTCACTTGGAACACAACTTCGGAAAGATGGTGCTGCCTGGCCAACTTTCACTGTGCCATTTTTCATATCAGCCATTCATAAATAACCATTGATGTTCTTTTTAGGTTTGCTAGAATACTAGTTATGTAGCTTTTTGACCTTTTGTCTAAGATCAAGTACCTGTTGGAGAGGGAAAGATTGGTTCTCTGGCCTTAAGGCCGATCAGGTTTCTGTAAGCCCGAGGTACGCCTTGGAGTCCCTGTTTTTGTCCGCCAACCAGGGCACTCGTGTGATGTGGTTGTGCAGGAGCACTACCTAACTTCACTGATTGGGTTGATAAGAGCACCATAGCTCAATCCTTACACCTGCTTATTTTCATTTTTACTCTCACACTTAAAACGCCTCGGCCTATGGGTGGTGGTAGGGAACTTTGTAATCTTAACCATCCATGTGCTGGGGCTGCACATTGCACACTTTTTGTTTTTTTTGTAACTTGTTTATATGGTAACTTGGTTCACCGGAAATGCAAAGGTGACGATGTGTGCCTGAAGACGCTGCTTTTTGCTGGGCCTTTTTGGCCACAACTCCTCCATAAAGACTTTAGTGGGTCTTCTTATTTTGGGGGGGCGTGGAAGATCCAGCCACCCAGCTTTGGCCTGGGAGGGAAGGAAGGAGCCGCAAACACATCCGTTGGGAGTGCAACACCAGAAGTAGAAGACTGAGGACTTGCTATCCACTGTGACCTTACTGCTTTTGGAGCACCTATCCACAGTTTTTCACACAACGGGCAGAGAAGCACAAGTATCTTGGGCTTCAGGGAGAAAAAAATAGTTCTTTATCTTCTAGTGACATATTCCGCTTGAATTTGCTTGTTTTTCCGATTTGCAGAAATCGCCCTGGTTTATGCTTGCTGTTACCATGGCTTACTCATGCTACCATATTTTGTTCAGTGAACTTAATAGTTGTCAGAAACACTACTTTCCATAAATTCCCAACTGGTGGGGAGCTAAGAGAGTACAGTTGAATTTGTACAAAAAAGGAATAATAATTATATTTTCTATTTACATATTTTAGGGACATTTTTTCCTTATGACACAGTAGGGCTTATGTCAAAATGTGCACAAAAATGATGCTTTATATATATATATATATATATATATATATATATATATATATATATATATATATATATAAAACAACCATTGGAATAAAAATATTGCCTTGGTTAATATGGATATAAAATTATGCCAGAATCACCCCTTTTTTATATAAATAACCCTAAAATTTTCTGTTTATTTCATTACAGCTCATGCAGCATTCCTGGTCAGTGTCATCATTTTCAATGGATCCTGGAAAGTTTTTGGAAGAATTTCCACATTGGCTTGAAAAACTTTCTATCCGTTACCAGGGAAACATCATCATTATTATAGACTCTATTGATCAGATACAGGTAAGTGCTTCTGATGTCGTGTAACAATTCATGACTTCTTTGTCAAAGAAGAGGCACTGTCAAAATTGCCTGTAAGGAATACTATTCTTTTTTTAACAATTCTTGCAGGAACAAAATAAACATCTTAAAAAAAGCCTTTGGTGCCGTAAACATCAGGCAGAAGTTTGGAAATTAAGATTTGGCTGTTGCTGTTGTTGTTTCTGATATTAACTAATACTTTTTATTATTTTTTTTGTTCAGCAATCTGAAAAACATATGAAATGGCTGATTGATCCGTTACCAGTGAATGTGCGTGTAATTGTCTCTGTCAATGTTGAAACCTGTCCTCAGACATGGAGGTGAGTACTGGCAAAGCCTAAATGTATTCATGCATTTTTAAAGTACCGAGTATTTTATATAACTTGGTGAAACTACCCAGCTTTGTGAAATTCAACATTTGTTATAAAATGAAATATTTGTTGTATATTAGAGGCGTATTTTTTTCTAAAGTGAATGGACCACAGCGCCTGAGGTTTGGGACGCTGCTAGCTCATAATTGTAAAACCACTTTGTAAATCTGGACATATGATCCTATTCTGCCATAATCACCAAATCTTTGGCGCTTGGCCCATCACCTATCCAGTAATGTAGAGGACTTCATAAGTTGGAACCTGGGCATACTGTATGATTTACAAAACCACTGGAACAGCTGGGTTATCTGGTCTGTAGAGCACTAACATTGATTGTGAAGACAAATAAACTGGTCAATGTAACTCAGTGTCTGTTATTCTTTTTACCAGATTGTGGCCTACTCTTCACTTAGATCCTCTTAATTCAAAAGATGTGAAATCCCTCATTAGTATGGAATGCAACGGGGCAAATATTGAATTGACCAAAGAACAGGTACATTTCTTTCTACTTGTACTGAAGCCAATGCAACTTCTGGAGAGGCTTTATTAAGGAATGTCATGAATATAACGAGAGGAATAATGGAGGCAAACACTGAAGCAGTTTCTCAAATGTGCAAAAAATGTATGAATAATAAGAGAGGGAAAATCCCCCCAAAATCGTATTTTAACCCCTCAATGACAAAGGCCGTACATGTACTGGCTCACAATGCATTGTCATTAATGGTTGTTGTTAAACTCATATTTTATAGATGGATCCTGTGTAGAATACACAGTATCTTACTTGTTATCCTCTCATACACTTTTGTATGTTATCTGTGTATAAATTGATTTTATTTTCTTATTTTGAATTCTAGGAGAGGAAGCTGGAAAGACACTGTAGGTCTGCCACAACCTGCAATGCCTTGTATGTGACCTTACTTGCCAAGATACTCATCTGGTAAGACTCAAAAGGTTTCGTTTAGGTATTATATGACCTTGTTGTATTAGTGCACCATGTAATAGTACAGGACTTCTTTGGGTTGAGAACAACATTTCATATATACAATGTGGTAGATATATATATTTTTTATTTATACTTACTTTGTAAACAGTTTATTACCTTTAGGAGAAGGAGCAGTTCCGATAAAAGTGCATTTGATGACTGTATTGTCCCTTCAAGAAAAAAATTATTTTGAAAGAAATAGTTAAAGTAACGAGGAACCCTAAAACCTTCATTCACGCTGATGTCCTTACTAAACATGTCTGCCTCTTCGCATCTGATTTTGGATTTAAGCAGGGCCGGGAGCACCGGAAACATTGCAGATGTTTTACAACTTTGTACGCAATGTCAGGATACGGTGTCATTGTACAGACTTGCCCTGCGCTGTGTGCAGGAGTTCATGCCTAGTGCCAATGACAAGGATCTCATGAGAGAGGTAAGACCAAGGCTTTGCCAAGGAATAAATGCTGAATGGAATAGAATAAAATCAAATTCAATTCAACACATTGATACCTTGAACTTTTGTAAGATTCACTGGTCACTTAGAAGAAGCAGGAGAACCCTAATGTGTGTCTTTGCTGCAGGTACTGTGCTTGATCAGTGTCAGTCACAATGGAGTTAGTGAGTGCGAGCTGATGGATCTCTGCCCTGGGCTGACGTGGCCCATCCTAACATTTTTGGTCTACCATATGAATAAGATGGCTTTACTAGGGTACAGCTGTGGTCTTCTTCAGTTTCAACATCTACAGGTAACATTTTATCCTCTAGTACATCTCCACCAAAATGTTTTGTAGCACTAAATAAAAGGCACTAACTATAAATAATTGAAGACATACGCATATTGCATGATAGGATGACCCAGCTTATTGATATTTGCTATCTTCTAGGTCACCAAACTGGTTACGGTGCAACTTCTCTGCCCCCATTTCTTTCGTACCTTCAAGTATACTGTAGTGGCATGCACTGCCATGTTCACAGCTTTCTGACATTTAACGGTTCCTTGAACTCTTTGGAGTTTATCCACTAATGGGGCAGTTGGCAGGAGAATTAACTCCCTAAATTCAGTATGCATTACAAAGGGAAACCCAGATAAACTCCTCTGCATGGAGCAGGCCTGGCATAATGCTTAGTTCAATAAGTGAGTCGACTTTCAAGAACTTTCAGTAATTAAAATATGCTTTATACAGCCCCAACCAAGCTATTCTTGAGGAGGAAGCTTTCTGGGGTTGGCCCTTTGTAATGGGATGTCAGGGAGGTGAAACTGCAACTGCACTGCAGACTGTCCTTTCAATCTTTTTGCCTTTTAGTCTTTGTAGTTAACACAACCTTTTGTGTTGTTTTGCAATACTTTGTCAAGCAAATGTCTGTAGTAAGAAAAGAATGGCGTGTAGGACTGTGACCTTCTTAAACCAATTTTCATCTCCAGGCCTGGGAAGCTGTCAGAATGGAGTACATGCAAGGCGGTCAGAATATTGTGTCTGAATACAGAGAGAAACTTATACAGCACTTCGCAGCAGAGTTAAGGTACAGTACAGGGAAACAACGCTGTATTTTGAATTGCATGTTGTGCTTTTATATTAACCTGGTGTATTTATTATTGATTATATCTTAACAAGAGACCTCTGAGGCCCCAAAAAGCAAATGTGATTCTACCTCTTGTGTTAACCAAATAAAAGTTATGACCTTTGACCAAGACCTCCAACGGCTTTTGGGCCAATACAGCCATTTTTAAATTAGTTTCTGAATGTAAAAAGCCGCCCCATTTTTGTCAGAACAGACGGGTAAGAAACAGAATTCGTTATCTGAAAATCAATGGGCCAAAAACAAAATTAGCACAAGTCTAATATAGATTTTGAATGTTCAAGAAATAACCATATCATTTTGTGTTTTGCTCTTTTGCTTTCTGGATCTTAGATGGAAGTTGTCCATGGTAAGCTGTCAGCTAGTCAGTGCACATTAAAGTATAGACAAAAGATTGAGTGCCTTAACAATAGATTGTCCAAATAGTTATTTAGTCTGCTTAATTTAACCAGTTCATGAAAAGCATGGCCATATACAACCGGGACTGCCGAAGCATGCAGTTTGTATCTGGGTTTCATTACATGTGTGCAAAGGGCAATATTTTCTCTTTTCCCCTCTGCCATTTACTCTTGTTATCATACCAGGCAAGACAGGGTGACGTGGAGAAGTGCCGATGAACTCACCTGGCTCTTCCAGCAGCAGGGAGAAAAGCAAAAACTGCAGAAATGTCTAATGAACCTTTTCGTGGCACAGAATCTTTACAAACGGTGAGTGTTTCACATATATATATATATATACGAGAAAATATAAGTATTATTTCTTTATTATTCATTACACCTTTTTTATATAATATTGTTTTGTAATTATATAAATCACTTTATTTGCTTTTTAAACATTGTATAAATTTTTGCGCAAACACTATATATTTTTATATATATATATATATAATATATTATATATATATATATACATACACTCACTGACCACTTTATTATGTGCACCTTGCTAGTACTGGGTTTGACCCCCTTTTGCCTTTAGAACTGCCTTCATTCTTCGTGGCATACTTTCTACAAGGTGCTGGAAACATTCTTTAGAGATTTTGGTCCATATGGACATGATGGTATCACGCAGTTGCTGCATATTTGTCGGCTGCATATCTATGATGCGAACCTCCCGTTCCACCACATCCCTCTGTGCTGTATTGGATTGAGATCTGGTGACTGTGGAGGCCATTGGACTACAGTGAACTCATTGTCATGTTCATGAAACCAGTTTGAGATGGTGTGAGCTTTGTGACATGGTGCATTATCCTACTGGAAATAGCCATCAGAATATGGGTACACTGTGGTCATAAGAGAAGAAGATGGTCAGCAACAATACTCAGGTAGGCTGATGCTGAATTGGTACTAAGGAGCCCAATGCGTGCCAAGAAAAAATCCCCCACACCATTACACCACCACCAGCCTGAACCATTGATACAAGGCAGGATGGATCCATGATTTCATGTTGTTTATGCCAAAGTCTGACCCTGCCATCTGAATGTAGGAGCTGGTATCGAGACTCATTGGACCAGGCAACGTTCTTCTAGTCTTTCATTGTCCAATTTTGGTGAGCCTGTGCGAATTGTAGCCTCAGTTTCCTGTTATCAGCTGACAGGAGTGGCACCCGGTGTGGTCTTCTGCTGCTGTAGCCCATCTGCTTCAAGGTTCAACGTTCAGAGATGGTGTTCTGCAGATCTTGGTTATAACAAGTGGTTATTTGCATTACTGTTGCCTTTCTGTTATCTCAAACCAATCTGCCCATTTTCATCTGACATCAACAAGGGATTTTCATCCACACAACTGCCGCTCACTAGATATTTTCTTTTTTTCGGACCATTCTCTGTAAACCCTAGAGATGGTTGTGCGTGAAAATCCCAGTAGACCAGCAGTTTCTGAAATACTCAGACCAGCCAGTCTGGCACCAATAACAATGCCACATTCACAGTCACTCATAGTCACTTAATTCTGATGCTTGGTTTGAACTTCATTAAGTTGTCTTGACCCCGTCTACATGCCTTTATGCATTGAGTTGTGTTACCAAGCAATTGAACAGTTGTACCTAATAAAGTGGCCAGTGAGTGTATATCAACTTTTATTAATTTCTTGAAAGTCCAATACAATTTTGTTGTCATATCCTATTCTATAATATTTAATTGCTTTTTTAGGGGGCATTTTGCTGAATTGCTCAGCTACTGGCAGCTTGTGGGGAAGGACAAAATCTCAATGGCCACTGAATATTTTGACGCATTGAAACAGTATGAGAAGAGCTGTGAAGGAGAGGAGAGTATGACTCGTCTTGCAGACCTTTATGAAACACTTGGACAGTTTCTCAAAGACTTGGGTCTTCTGGGCCAGGTGAGTTGAATGCAGCTTGCTCATTCAAATTAATGTGTGTGTGCTGTGTACATAAGAAAAAGAAGCCCACATTAATTTATAAAACACATTCATGCTTCTACTGCTGTTCAAGACATGTTTCTGAGTAGTCTTTGGATTTGTTCAGTCCAATATTTGTAACTTCACAATTCATTTCAGATCTGTCCATGCTGAAGATCAATAGGTAACAAATATTAAGTTAAATTAACTTAAACTTAACTTAAAATAGGCCACTATTCGCAATTATGCACTCATCAAAGGGAAATAATGTAAAAAAATAATTTAGTTAAGTAACTAAAACTAGTAGTATGAGGTATTATATTATGGACCCACATTCAATAAAATAATATGACTTAATTAGCAAAAGTATTTATGATTTTCTTTGTAGCTATTCTCACTTGTTCCTTCTAATGTTAATTATATTCATTTATTTCCGAAAGGAATTATTCAGAGGAAGTTACGCTGGCTGGAACTATGACATCTTCCTAAAACAAAATAACAAACATAAAGAACTTTTATTAATAATAAAAAATACAACAGTATTAAAATCCACTGTAGCCTCACTCTTTCTTCTTCCTTTAGGCGGTCATTCCTCTACAGCGCTCCTTGGAGATTCGAGAAACGGCATTAGACCCTGACCATCCAAGTGTAGCCCAGTCACTGCATCAGTTAGCGGGAGTCTACTTGCAGTCCAAGAAGTTTGGAAATGCTGAGCAGCTGTACAAACAGGCTCTAGAAATCACTGAAAATGCTTATGGCAGTGAACACCTCAGAGTGGCGAGGGAGCTCAATGCACTAGCGGTGCTCTATCAAAAACAGAACAAGTAAGATTTCAAGATGCACTTTTTTTTAGAAAAATTTGGGGTCTAAAAACGGGGTGCGTCTGATACAGTGGTGGTAGGTTTTTTTTTTACCGGAAAAGGGACCTGCTGCTTACCTCTGTGTTGCTCAGCAGCGTCTCTTGTTCCGTTGAGGCGACACAGGAACCCAGTGGAGTCACATGAATGTACATCTCATGACTCCGCTCCGTTCCTGTTCGAGCAACGCAGAGGGAAACAGCGGCTCCCACAGAAGCCTGCGAGCAGCACCAGAAGATCTGCAGTTCAGGTAAGGGTAGGGGAGTAAATGAATGAATATATGTGTGTGTGATAGCATGGATGCGTGTTTAGGGGGCACAGGGAGGCTGAAAGTGATGTGCATGTACTGGCTGCCTGAGCATGATAGGAGTGTGATTGCTAACAATTGCTAGCAGCTAACATCAATCACACTCATATCATGCCCAGGCAGCCAGTTCAATAACTTTATGTAATTAATTTTTTCAAATTTCGGGCCCAAAATTAAGATGCGTCGTTTACATAGGAGAGTCTTTTACGTGGGGAAATACGGTAATCATGTACTCATGCCGCAGGAGAAATGTGTGGACTGGCTTTATGAAATGGTATAAATGCCTAAGACTGTCCCATCCTGGTGCCGAAGTTCAGGAATGAAGAGTCCTCCTGCACCAGGGGATTCCTCTTTAAAACCCCCTTAGACCGCTTAAACCCATATTGATACCATGTATTTAGCTATATAGATATCAATACATACACACATGATAGTGACAATTCCCATTACAGAGTGGTACAATTGCCCCTGGATCTCTCACTAGGTAGCTGTATGACATAAATGGGGAGGCAGATCTCCCAAGGGTTAACATTGGTTACGTGCCTGCTGATATTTTTGAACTAGATTTGACTCTAATTAAAAATAGTATTTGATTGTTCTTTAATAGGTTTGAACAAGCTGAACAGCTGAGGAAAAAGTCTCTAAAGATACGACAGAAAGCTGCAAGGAGAAAAGGCAGTATGGTAAGGGGGTTGTAAGTCCTCAGCTTGTAACAGATGGACAAAATGTCTAATTTCTTAATCAAGTGGCCAGTGTGTATGTACTAGCATTCCCAACATAACTATGGGATCTCTACTGAGTTAAAGCAGGTGTGTCCCTTTATATGTTCCTTAGAAGTCAAGCTCAATATGTACAGCTTGGAGGAAAAGGGAGAGGGAAGATGTGATGTATGAGGCCATAATCGAAATGGGACAGCCTTACATCAGAAGGCTGTTAAAGTCTTATACAGTGAGGGAATATATGCATTATATGGGATGGGTATAAAGCTATCTTGAATCTAAGACAAGACTGATTAAGATCTGAGTCTTTACATCAGATAAAATGGACTGAATAGTTCTTAACTGCCATCAAATCCTATGTTTCTACATGGTACACTAGCGCAAAATAAGTTCCTTTGAAACATAGCTATCAATTCAGGTTTCCATTAAGGTATGCTGTTCTGTGTTCACCTTTATAAACACCCATGCAGTCACTTTGTTATGACAACATTAATAGATGTTTTGGTATTTTGTTTTTTTTATATGTCTTTTTTAACCTTAATTTCTCAATTGGTGTACCCATACAAATTATATATTGTGTTTTAGAGACAAGCAAGGCTTTGTTTTGAAATCATTTTCATATATATGTGAGACATTATTATTATTATTCTTTTTGCGGGTGTAAGAATCTGGTTCATCATCAGTCACAAAGGGGTTAATGAATGCAAAGTGATGATAGCATGTTAGTAGTGATATTAAGATTTAATTCACTTTCATTAGAGGAATGTTCTGTTTAATGTTGGTGCCGTCTTTCTGTTGTTTCAGTATGAGTTTGCTCTACTGCGCCGCCGAGCTCTGCAATTAGAAGAGCTCACATTAGGCAAAGACACCCCCGATAATGCTCGGACACTAAATGAACTTGGGGTGCTTTACTACTTGCAGAATAACCTGGAGTAAGTATTGTTTCTTGTTTTTTGTTTATTTATTTTTTTTTAAGAATCAAAGTTAGCAGCTATAGTACGTCAGTGAAGCTTATGCAGTTTTATGCTAAATTAAAGTTGACCACCCACCAATTTCTTTACTATTGTGATCTGATTTTAAATATGCTTCACAAGCGTCATGTATTATATATATATATATATATTATATGCATATAATATGTTTCACAACATAATATGTTTCGTGTTAAGAAGATTTGTCATTTTTGCATTATATCTTTTTTTCCAGACAGCTGTGTATTTACGATTTGTAGGTGTTAGGCTTGTTATGTTGACTTAATCTGCTAGACAAACACTTAGACTCCTTATCATACTGCCTTTTAGTAAATAATTGAATGGCTCAGTCTTAATCATCCAGTCTAACACTATTACTAATGGAAGTCAATGGAGGAATAGACTTCAGTAGCACAGGTCTGCAAATCAAAGTTTATTGGAATAAAATGAAACATAACTTTGTCAACCTACATTACTGTATACAGCACTGTATTTTTTAGGAAAAGCAGTTGAAAAAAAAAACAAAACGATTTCTCCTTTCAGGAAAAAAAAAGGACAATAGACTTTGTTAAGATAGAAGAGAGGACTACAGTGATATATGGGGATGTGTTAAAACATGACGGGTAGGATGTACTGAGTAGCTGTGTTGTTAAGTGCATTGTAGGTGTTCATTAAAACCAATTTGACTGGCACCCTAGTTAAATAATGAAATGTAATACGGCTTTTTTTCCTCCCTCCTACTGTGTGAGAAGAACAGCGGAAATGTTCCTTCAGCGCTCACTGGAAATGAGGGAGCGGGTTCTGGGTCCAGATCATCCTGATTGTGCCCAATCCCTTAACAATCTGGCTGCTCTTTATAATGAAAAGAAGCACTATGACAAGGCAGAGGAACTGTATGAGCGAGCACTAGACATCCGGAGGAGAGCCCTGTCTCCTGATCACCCATCCTTGGCCTACACTGTCAAGCATCTGGCTGTGCTGTACAAGAGAAAAGTATGTTCAGTGTTTACCTTTTTATTCAACACATCTTGTAAAATGATGAGGTATACATTATAAAGCATAATGCCCAGTCACATACAAATATTTTTTGTCTAAATACCAGGGCTGAATATGTAATCTTCATCCAAAGACACTTCCACGTGGCATGTAATATATGTTGAAGTCAAACAACAGCAAATATTCCCCCATTTTTGGTTATAGCTTGATTTTTAATTTTGGGTTTGGTCAAGATGATGTAAATCATAAAACATGGATCTAAATCATGGGCCATTCAAAACCCATTACTAGTAGTTGCCACTTTACAATAGTTATAACAGATGTTTCTCTTGCTGATCAAGTTTGTGACATAAAGTCATAAATCCTAATTCAGCTTCATGACATTTTCTACTTTGCCTCTGTTTTACCTAAAATTGCTGCCGTTGTTGTGTATGCTGTTCACCAACTCTAATGTTTGCATTGTTTTTAGGGAAAACTTGACAAGGCTGTTCCTCTTTATGAGCTGGCAGTGGACATTCGTCAGAAGTCGTTTGGACCAAAGCATCCCAGTGTTGCCACTGCCTTGGTGAACCTTGCAGTACTGTATTGCCAAATGGTATGTTAACAGTGGGCAATACATTTAAAGAACCACTCCAGCCTTATTGTAATGTAAAATGCATGTTAAAGTCCATTTTTAATGCATTTCCATGTGTACTACTGCATGCAATTAAGCAGTTGATGTTCAATTGGCATATATGGCCTTGGCTGACTCTACTTCCATTGACTTTAATGGGAGTGGTACTTAGCATGTAAAGAAAGTATTCTTAAGTGTGCAATGAAGGCCACAGCCATATTTTCTCCAGTAACCAAAATAATGCATATTGGAGTCTGTGTATAAAATTTTCATTCATTAAATAACATTTACTAATACTAAACAACCTTCTTCAGCAATAGAGACTTTATATGGACAGGCACCATCTCATATAGCGTCATATCCACATTTCAGAACATTATACTTAGGGCAACACTATAGACATGACCCTTTATCATGAGATATTTGATAGTTCACCTTTCTAAAGTATTAAGATCTGCTGGTTATTTAGAACTTACCAAAAATTGTTTTGAAGATGGTCCTTTACCCTATCCAGACGTTACTTAATGAAACCCACAGCATCGGACACCTGAAAGAGTGTGGAAACATAGTTCCCTAAAACTTTGGGAAGTTTTCTTTGATTTACTTTCTAAGAATTTTTTTTTTACCAGAGCCTTTTCTATGGAAATTTCAAGTTATGCCTATTCCTGGCATATAATGGAGTATAGCAACCCCACTACAATAATAGTTGTTGCCATCTGGGTACCATGCCTCAGGCCATCAAATAGATCAAACAAACAAGAGAAGAAAACATCCACCCAAAAATAATCTATGACTAAGTCCAGCAACATGGACAAAATCCATCAGTGACCACTACTCTGAGATTTTCTTCATTTTTATTTTGTTTGTATGTTTTTCTCCTATTGGGATATTCTGTGAAGAACACAAGTGACAGGGTATGGTTGCAGTGGAAGTTGGAGCAGACTCAAGTGCTGTTATATTTTCATGACTTCTCTATATAATCTTGATCAACATGTTTGATTTCCCTTTTTCTTTTCTGGATGGATGTACTGTACTATATGATACACCATATACATCATGCTAATATGCTTGGACATCCAGCCATTTTATTTTGTTCTATATGTTTCCGTACATGTACCATGAAAGGGAAGCCACTTCTCGATAAAGATGAACGTTTAAACAATACAATACTTAATTAGTTTGGGATTTTCTGTATCTGTTGTTTTAATTTTATTATACCCTCTAATAAACATCCGCCGCTAGCCTTTGGCATTGTGACAAATGTTTACATTTTGCTTTTTTCTGTATAGAAAAAACAAGCAGATGCCTTACCGCTGTATGAGCGTGCCATGAAGATTTATGAAGATAGCTTGGGTCGAATGCACCCAAGAGTTGGAGAAACACTAAAAAATTTAGCTGTCTTACGGTAAGAATAACATTCATACTTTAGTGTGTTTCTAAATATGTTTTCACATATTTTAAATACATGTATATGAACATTTGGGTCTACTGTCTCTCTTTCTGTCTTTGAGAAATCTATACAAATACATTTTCTTGTTTTTTGAAAAAAAGGTACAAAGATACCTGTTCACTTAAGAGTTTTGTGTGTTCAAGGCTCTGACACTATCATTTTTTGGGTATGTAGTAAAAAATGTAATTTCGGGCCATTTCAGTTAAAACTATGAATTAAACTCAATGCTCAAGTTCAATGCTTAATGATAAATTGTTAAGTTTACTGACCAAATAACAATGGCACCTTCCCTAACTTTCTCATCTTGAGGTAACTCACAAGCAACTAAACTAAAACTGAGCACTGTTCCTTTTGTAACACACAAAATGTATTTAGGAAACATTTACAGTATTGGCACATATTTGATGTTCACCAACTACAGAGCTCCAAAGTCATCTGTCCTGGGCCAGTCTCTCTAGATGCTTCCAGATGTAGCCCATCTTTTTGGTGTCAGTCTGGAGGTCTAGTCGCCATTTCTATTTCTAGTACAACCTTTTTTCCGCTTGCCTTAAGGGCTCCACTTCAGTGCCTGTATGGTGATGTTGGTTGGCTGCTTGCATAGAGTGTGCCCTGTCCAGCCCCATCTTATTTTCCTGATACTTCCTCCTCTGGGAGTTGACAAGTTCTCTCCCAAAGATTGGTGTTGCTGATGTTGTCTGGCCAGTGGATCTGGAGGCAGCTGTTGAACCTTCCTGGTGGCTGTTTTGGTTGTCCTCCAGGTTTCAGCTCCATACAGTGGGACAGACTTTATGTTGGAGTGGAACAGTCCAATGTTTGTTGCCAAAGACAGCTCTCTGGAGCTCCAGATGTTCTTGAGCTGTAAGAAGGCCACTTTTGCTTTGCCAATCCTTGCATTATAATCTGCATTAATGCCATCCTGCTGATGCTGCCCAGGTAGGTGAAGGAATGCACTTTCCAAGGGGGTCTACCATTCAGTGTGACTGGGATGTTGCCGATGGAGTTTATCTTGAGGATCTTGTCTTGTTGTGGATGGTGCCCACACACCATTCTGTGATTGGTTGGTCATTGCTACATGGATCTTCTCTGATCTTCTATGAAGCTGGGTCAACAATGTCCACTGGATTTTATTTCCAAGCATGCTAGTGGATGTCTTCATAATCCAATCGATGTTGGATCGAAGAGAAAGGGTGACAACAAGCATCCTTGTCTTACTCCAGCTAGCAAATAAAGAAAATGAGAGGAGGCCATAAGAGAAATAAGGAATTAAATTGAATTTAAAAAGTACTAGGATTAGCGGCTAGGGTCATAGTAGGTCACATGAAAACCTGCCAAACAAACAAAATATACAAATGACCCTGCGCAAACTGACCCATTTAAAGGCGAAAAACACCCAATGTGCAAAAATAATGAAGATTGCGCTTCTTCAGAAAAGAACAGATAAATTATGTGTAAATAGGAGATTCCTCCAAAAATCTACCATAGAAAATACTGAAATATAAAAGTATATAGTGTAAAAAAGTAAAGCTAAAAAAAAATATATAAAAGGAGTTTTAATAAAAACAATCCATCCATAGCTGATATCTCAGGTCACATACATACTTACATACACAATCAAATTATGCAACAGACAGCAATTTAACATATTTAATTAAAAGCTTTTTTCTTTATTTACTCTGGTTCGCACCTGGAAGCTGTCTATGAGCTCTGCCCTCCGTGGATCACTCTGCATGACGTTCCGTGGTGTCATACAGCTGTTTCATGTTGCCACTGCTCCGCTTCTTCTTCCAGCCCGTCCACAGTCTCGCTTGCCCTCTGTGGGCTTCAACATACTCTTCTTTGGCCTTGGCCTTTGCTGCTCTAGTTATGCTGTTGTTGAGTGCTACTTTCTTCTTCTTTCTGTCTTCTATCTTGGTCATGGTCTCTGTTGTGATTCACTCTTTCACTTGGTGTTTCTTGACTCCGAGCACTTCCTGTCATTATGATCTAAGTGTTTCTTTTACTTTCTGCCACCTGTTAAGGGCACTGTCTTCCTTGTCTTAGAACTGCACTTGTAGTACTGCAAACTTGCTCTTCGTCATCAGTCCTAAGTCTTCTTTGGCCTTGGAGTCTTTCAGAAAGCTGACATTCTACATCTTTCTTCTGTCAGATGTGTCTTTCCAGTTCTTCCTCAGCTTCAGTCTGGCCACCACCAGGTGATGGTCGGACAACACATCTGCTTCTCTTCTAACTCTAATGATGTGGAGGGATCTTCTGAACTTCTTGCTAATGCAGACATGGTTGATCTGGTTTCCTGGACAAGGTTCACCTTGATCATCTTCTTCTTGGTTCTTAATGATGCTGTGATGATCCTAGGGCCGTGCGCCTCCCATCCTACCAGTGCTTCCTGTGCCTGCTTGGACAACAGGTCGCCTACTCGCTGTGCGTGGGATGCGTTATTCTCTTCATATCCGCAGTACAGCAAAAGCCTTCTTGTCATCAATCGTCTCTGTCCAGTTTGTGTCTATCTTGTCTCACTAATGCTTAGTAGGGTCAGGTTGTTGCTAATCATCTCCTACAACTTGCAGTCTTTCCTGACTCATACATGTCCTTACGTTCCATGTGCCAATGTCAATACAACTGGTTGAAAGAAGGGTCGTCAGATTATTGGCTTCCTTGCGGCTTTCATGAGTTGAAAATCCTTCTAGATATAATCAGTACCAATTGTTGAATGCCACATTTATTTCAGTAATCTGAAAGAAAAATGCTTTGTGTATTGGAACAAAATAATTTATATATTTAGTGTTACTTATTATTTGATATTTTTTATCACATCTTGGCAAAAACATAATTAAAAAATATTATTATTATTAGAATTATTACTTTCCTTACTTATTTTTAATAGCTTGTGTACATGCATATGTGTTATATCATAAGCAATGGCTGTTAAACAATGGTACATAATGAGATAGCACCTCCAGTTTGTGAAACATGACTCAATCATATTTTAACAGGTATGAAGAAGGAGACTTTGAGAGGGCTGCAGAGCTGTATAAAAGAGCTATGGAAATTAAAGAAACAGAAACTTCAGTCTTGGGTGTGAAGGCTCCATCTGGTCATTCTTCTAGTGGCGGGGACACCTATAGCCTCCGAAATACTCTACCAGCTGGTGCGTTTCCTGAGTAATGACCCGACGATATCTCTTGTGGTGGTTTTAAACCCACTCTAAAATCTTCATGATCTGACTGTGTTAATTGAGCTGAAGGAGGTTAATGTGCCCCATTATTTGTCTCTGAATTTAACAGTATTGGAGGGTGTAGTGAATCAAAATATATTTATGCTCAAAATAAAAAAAAAACTATTTTGAAACTTCCAAAAACATAATAAACCTGTCCTCTATCCAGTATCATTTTATAGATATTCTAAAATAATTTATAGAAATATGTAATCATATTTATTTGTATAGTTTATCCACCAGATATTATGTATATATTTTAAGTCTGTGCTTGAAAATAAGAATATATCACTACAAAAGTATTATTTTATAAAACATTAAATTGATTTTCTTTTTTTAATTAAATATTTTCCAAGTGTTTTATTTAGAAAAACTGCAAAAATACATAGTTTACCATTAACCCCTTTTTTTACTGAAGGTGTTTTGTGCCTAAAAACCTTTTTCAGCATTTTTACACTGTTTCCTTAACCGTGATTCTCCTTTTTAATTTTTTGTGCACACAAATTAAATATTATTTTTCAAGGACAGATAGAACTTATTTGGATACCATTTTTGATGTATAGTCTAACATTTAGTATAAATCACACATTAAAATAAAAAATCCTGTATTTAACCATGAAAATGGTCCTCAAACCAGCTATACTAAAATACCACAAAATTACTTAAACATGCAGAGATTTTTAAAAATGTTTTTTTGGAAGGTACTGGGCACAACATGGAACATGCTGGTTCCCTTTTCCAAAGTTTCACATTTTATGATGCCTATGTCTCATTTGTGACTGTTTGGCTGCCCACCAGTTAAAAATACCCCCACAAAAATACATATTTTTGGAGAGAAGACAATCCAGGGGATTTCACAAGGAGCCTTTAGACACTTTTCATGCAACCAGCTGGTCATCAATCCCTTTCCACCCAGTTCTCCATGTTTCCTAGGATTGTTCGCACAGATTTCACACAACTGCAGAGAAAAACACCAAAATGCATTCAGCTGCATCTCACATGCATGGGTTTTTTTTTTATATGAGCTTTGGAAGTTACGGGGAACAACATGACCATTCGCTTTTCCAAACTTGAAATTTTATCTTTTATTTTGCAACCCCTGTGTCTCATTTTTGGCGAGAAGACAACTTAGGTTATTTTTCAGTGCGTCAACTATAGTTAAATAGTTGGCACTAAGTTTTTTCTTTTCTTTTTTTTTTTTTACTTGAAACAAGGGTAAATGGCTTTTCCTATAACAAGGCAGTCCTCTCCATCAGGTACCGCTGTTCATGGAGATCCAACCTGGATATTTTTTTTCTCTCTTTTTTCAAATTATTATATTTTTTCCTTTTTACTTTACTGATGTTTTTTTTACTTCCGCCCATAGGTGGAACACGGGAGAATCTGTCGTCCTTTTGCATTAGTGCACAAAGGCCAGAATAATGCATATTAGATTCGCAGAGAACCAGGAATTTGGCTCATTGCCTAATTATATCACATATTGATAATTTAATTTAAAAATTGCAAACAGCTGCATGTGCATAAATACCATGGTTTAAATATATATTTAATAATTTTATTAGTCCTTAATAATGTACAAGCACAACCAAGTGTAGTTACATGACAGATTAGCTAAAGTAGAACACCGATTTATTTGGTGAAATCGATTGCAAGCCTTTTCTCTAAGCAAATAGAACCCACAACCATAGACTTTAATGGCCTTCTACATGCTCTTCATTTGGGCCATAAGTTCCTCCAGGCTCTGCTCAGACTCCTCCACCGTAACACCAGCCGTGGGTTCCTGTAAACAGAATGCAGGATTTCACAATTCATTTTTACATATAGTGTAAAAGGGGTAACTACTGAATGAATTAAATTAAATATCCATCAACTTTTGGACTCACGCAACAAATTATTAGATTTCGATTTTTCTGCTTATCTGCAATACTGTTAGTGTAGACATTTAAAAAATGACTTAATTTAAGTTATATTTATACATATATGCCGTCTGAGTATGCAAATAAAAGTATGTCAAGTTAAATGATAAAATATAAATGCAACAAATTGTATCGCACAATAAGCTGTCATTTGTATTGCATATCCATACCATGCTCTGCACAATATATCTGATAAATTATGAACATTTACACATTAAGGATAAAACCAGCTATTTACAGATATATTGTGGTGTTAAATTGAAACAGAGGAGAGAAAGTTAGAACTCCTCCTGAGCAAGCACAGAAAAGGTACTTGTGACCGTAAAAAAATGGCAAAAGGGCTTATATGGGCCAAATTGTTCTTATCTGCCATCAAATTCTATTTTTTTATTCACTCATACTATCTATATTCTAACAAGATGCAACATATCTTAATACAAGAAAAAAGGTGAAATAGTTATATTCCTTTATTTATACTAGAATCCAGTTTTTGCGTGTGTGGGATTCGCTGATTCTAAAACTGGAATCACACAGCCCACTTTTTCACTGGCATATCTTTTAACATTGAGCTTTTAGCTAACAGAAACATCTTATTACAGTAATTCTGCCCGTTGTACCTTTATTGGAATGGTATATGCCACAGTGATTCCTTCTGGCAGCTCGGGAACTGGCCCAGTAGCAGCTTTTAACTCTTCCTCCGACACCTCTGAAACCAGCTCAATACCTAAGGAAGGCAAATAAAAACAACCAATGTTAATGGTTAAAAATGTTGTACTCAATATATTGCTTTTGTTTGCAAATACATTATTTAGGTGTAAAACTAGTGAGGAAAGGGAAATACATTGGCTCAGTATGTAGTATAATGGAACCATGAGATGGTTAAGAAGCGTAACCATACACAATGCATTGCTTAATGTAGCTCAACGTATTCACGTTACCCAGTTTGGCACATTCCATGTCAACCCGATATCTTGCGGTTTCATTTAGGCAATAGGTCTTACCCCAGTCGTTGTCCTCATGCACTATTTCTTCTTCTTTTTCTTCCGCCACCATTTCTGGTTTGGGCTTTTCTGCCTCTTTTCGCTGAATTAAAATTTGCCATGTTGTGAGTTAGAAGATAATGGTTTTGCTAAGAAAGTGTAATGTATAATATTGAATTTCAGTAGTAGCACAAAAAAAATGTAATTAAGCCAACAAATAGGCTTGCCTGCTGATGTTACCATCATATTTTTGAAAAGATAAGAAACCCATAGAGATGGGTTTGTTTGATCAAGATACTGTGTTATTCTGATCGCCTAGAAAAGTATACATTTTTAACAGAATACCCAAAAACCGTCATCGGATTACCTTGTACTCAGACTGCTGAGTCTGGCAGTATTTATCATCGCAGTGTGGGTTAGGTTTCATAGCCATAGTAGGGAAGAAATCTTGCATTGCGTTGTACCCCAGATAGAAGCTAACTGTGCCAAAGTGTAAAAGATACCTGAAAGACAAATGGAGTTGACTTCAAATCCCCTGACGTAATCTACAGAATGCACGGGTGGGTGTAACGATAGAAACCTATGCATATATCAAGTGTATTTCGTAGAAAACTAGCGCTGCTTCAAGTGTGGAATATGTTACTTACTTGAGAACATTCTGGACAAGTAAACCAGCTACAACTCCCATAGTAGTGGGCAAGCTGGCTGCACAAACGCCCTCCCGCTTCAGAGTCTTCTCATCAATGTTGGCCGCGACCACCAGAGGAGGAGCACACTGTGAAACAAAGGTAAATACATTAAAAATAATACAAATATACTTTCCTGGTCTATAATATTTGTCTATTCTTGAACATGCACCTTAAATAGTATGTATGGGTGAAACAGACAGGAAAAAAAACTTGATATGTATTTTTTATCACCTGAAGTTGTATTTTAGGGTCCCAAACCTCCCGATCCACAAAACTTGATACTAGGCGAGGCTCTGATGCCCAAGCTTATTGTCACACTAAGCTATACACAGTGACACAGGGACACACGGCAGATATAAGCAAAGGCCAATGGCACAAACTGTTCATAGTAGGGTGCTTGAACAGGTTAACAAGTTAATACGGCTTGCAGAGCTAAGAAATAATTAAATTCCCAAGGTACAGCCATTCCCACAAAATCATCATAGCCGGAAGGTTATAACTGGGTTTAACAGAGAAACAGCAACTCCAAAGACATTTAACTCAATACATTTCAAAGGGTAAGGATCAATCTTAAAGCAACATAACAGTGATGCTCACGCAATTTCATACCCTATGTCCTAGTACATAAACATCAAGCTGGGATAAGTACCGCAAAGCAGGCCGTTTCTCCTGGTTTAATAAGCTGAATGTGTCCGGACACCGCGTTTTCGCTGACTCCCGATTCCATCCAGACTTGTCCAAGTTCATTACATGCCTTTGAAGGGAAACATATGGAAAATACAATCTGTAAGACATATACTACAGTACGGGTTGTTAACCGCTCCTTTCTAAGGAGTTAAAGCGATCAAAGGATTTGCTGACTTGGTAGTGGAGTATCACTCACACACCGGAAGGATGTACCATTTAATCACCAAAATAATATTTAAAGAAACAAAACAGTCAAGTCTTTTTTACATGCCCTTTTTATTACTTTAGAAGTCAATACTCCAGCCTTTCTGGACTCTATGAAACAATTTTTAGAATCACTTGGCCTGTACCCATTGCATTACAATATGTTAGTCTTCATAGGTGAAGACCGAGCAGAGCAAAAGGCCCAATCATCTGGTGTCTGCTAATAATATTAGGTTATTTTTCAATAACTTCAACATTGTACCTAAATCTTTTTGTTCATACATATTGGAAATATCAGGATCTCAAAAGCAGCAATGAACCCATACATAGTAAGGGTGGTATCACAGTCCATTACCTTCACAAAGCATTTGGACTTTCTGCTAATGAAATTAGACTCACAGTGTTTATTGCCATGCGGGCTTCAAAGTTGTCCACACAACTAAGCACAAGATCCACAGGTTGACCCTCTTTTAATCCACCTTTGCTAAAGTAAAAAAAAACAAACAAACAAAAGGACAATGTTACACTTCATACTCTCATAATTGAAACATAAAAATAAAACACAGCTCAAGTAGAATATTAAAGGGACTCATCTATGTTAAACAATTTGAGTTTTTAGGATTCTGTGTGTTCTGAATTGGTGTACATAATAAAACAAATCGTTAAACACTTTGGCTTGCATATTTCCTGTAATAACATTACAATATATGAAATATTTATATCTCATCCAGAGAAAACCCATTAAATTTAGAAGAAGCTTTTATTTACAAACCAAATCATGGGATAGGGAGTAGGGGGGACTTTTAATTATATATATATATTATATATATAATATATATATATATATATATATATAATATATATATATAGGCAAAGGGGAGCAAACCATTACCTTATCCTGTCCATAAAATGCTGGAAGTTGTCTACTGTCGTTATGTTGTAATTGTGCACTTCAAACTGGACATCAGGGTTTATATTCCTATGAGGACACAAGGTAACAGAAAACAAATGAGAATAGCAAAGTTGCCATGCTAGCTTACAGCTTTAACATTGGTTACGCCCAATACAACCTCTGAACAATCCTTAAACATAGCAAACGGTTTACTATGAGAAGCAATAAACATGTCTAAAATAAAAGTTCAGTAAGCAGGTAAACCCCCATACAACGCAGGTTACCGTAACGTATGCTCGGCAGCCTCCACTTTACTAAGTCCTGCCTGGTGCGGTTGGAAGAACAATCGGTTCATGTTGGCCAGTTCCACCTTGTCGTAATCAAACAGCAGCAGCTGGAACGAGAAGAATCACAGCGAAGGTCTCTCGTGAATCACGGTGAGCGGAGATATTGGAGTTCTCTCTCCAACAGAATCGATATCACATCCTTAAATAAAAGGCTGAATCATATCCTTCATTACCAAGTGGGTTTTCTATGTCTCTGGTCTCGGTTGGCTGGGACCAAACGTGACCATCTCTGACAGGTGGCATACACAGCGTTAAACAGGCCAGAGGTGGAAGGAGGTTATAGGCAACACGTTCGCTCTACAACTTCTCTGTGCATTTTAAAGGATTACCTCCAATCAGCATCCCATGTTGTTTATTGAGATTATTGGAGTTGAGTAACCTATTTAGCCTTCCATGCTGCAGGGCTATTTCATCGGGACTGACCTTTCATAATGCAATAAACATAGCTAGTTAAAATGCTACGAACCACAATTTATTATTATTATTATCTTTTATTTATATAGCGCCAACAATTGACGCAGTGCTTAATACAATACATATATTTAAGGGGTATGACAAGATGAGAAAAGGTGCGGATTTACTAATCAATTCAACAAAACCCATTATAAATGTCATTAGGTCTGGCTACTGAAAATGATCAACAGATCATCATAGATTACATACATATAAAAAAAGCTCAAAATGGAAGATATTTTTTTTTTTTTAAAATCAGTTATATCCATATTAAATTGATTAAATGAGGAATTTATCGGTAATTGAAGTATAAAAAGCATGAAACAAGAACATTCTATAACACAAAAACTGTATGTTTTCCCACACAGGTAAAGTGCCCAACCTCACAGCAATTATTTTCTTAAATGGATATTTGTTGATAAAAAGCATGTATTACCTTACCAATGCCACATCTTGTCAGCATTTCAGCGGTCACGCTGCCCACGCCGCCAACTCCCACTACTGCTACAGAGAACGAGCGGATTTTCTGTCACAAAAGGTAATATGGGTTTATGAGAACACAGGTATTCATATCGTTTCCATCAGAAGACATTGCATTTATATATATATATATATATATATATATACATATATTTGCAATCGCTATTTAGTTTTAGATCCGTCAGTGGCATGTCACCTACCTCAAGCACCTGTTCTACTTAATATAATAATTTATGAAATATATTAATTTTGTTTTGTAATCACCATTTTTTTAATTATTTTGACATTTAAAACATATATGCCCTTTAACTGTATTTCTCTCTGTTTTTGATTTCTTGCACACATTAGTTATTTGCGGCAGCATATGGTAGAGTTTAGAGTATGGTCATTTAGAATAAGAATCATAGTGTCGCAGTTATCGCCGTTTGCTTGTTTTTTTTTCTGACTTCATGCCGGATTCCGGATCGGACCCAGTAGATCGCCACGTTTGAGGTGTCCTAAAGAACACTGCCTAGTCCTGTAAAAACCTCACCTCGTAATCATCCACTATCCCCATTCGTTTCAAAGCCATCAAGCGACTGAAAACAGAGAAAAAGAAAAAAACTAGGTTGAAATCAACGCTCACCTTTATTTATTACGAGCCCACATACTATGCAATATACAATATAAATATGGGGTGGATTACACGTAAAGTACTAGATCCTCTGTTTACGTTTGCGCAGATCAGAGGTTACAATCACAATGTCACAAATATTTTGTGTGTTGACCCAATAAGTGTGATCAATGTAGATTAAACAGTGCACTTTGGGCTAAAGCATCAATATCAATTTATTAGTTTTAAGCGCCACCGGTGCCACCCATTCAAGCGACCATGAATATACACCTGTAGGGGTTGGAATCCACCACTTCAGCACTCATCTTATCAATCTTGGTCCTGTGGATCTCGTGGGGGTCATTGCCTTTCACCCTCCTCAGCTCAGCCTCCAGATCCCGGATCCGAGCCTGCAGCTCCTCCACCCCCACACCGGCAGAAGCCATGCCCGTTCAGCCAACCGACAATAGGGTACACCGAGCGCTGTCAGAGAACACGGAAGGAAGGGTGTGACTGGATGAGTAAGCCGATCTGCCTCTGGTGGGATGTCTACAGAGAGATCGTAGCAGACTGCACTCAGCCGTCTATTGAGACTATCAGCTTTTAATTCACAGGTAGACCGCTGCCAGTTACTGATGGGATGGAAACGGTCCAGCTAACCCGCTTTCCTGCGGCAGCATTGAGACACGTCTGCACTCAGGAAGAGGAGGGACTGAACCCTGTAAATAATCAGTCTTTTCATTTTCAGTCAACACAAATTACTTCCTGTGTCGCTGTCATTGCAACCTCTCAGCTACACGGCAACGGAGACTGCCGCGGAACCTGAAAATGTGTACAGCGCGCTAATAAAACATTTGCCGTTATCAAAGATGGCGCATTAACCTTCTATTTACGTCAATGTTCGGGTTGTGTACTTTACGCATGCGTATGCCTTTTTGTTAAATGAACTTTATTGAGTAGTACAATGATTGACAAAAAAAATGTGTGAAAGGTTGAGATTGACTATAAACATCGTACTTTGATCTCAACGTCTGTAGTGAAGAGAAATGGCGGAAGAGGAGCTGGACACCAGCGCAGTGCGAAGTAACCACAAACTCGATGAACGTAGTTTAGACGAGTACCTGCGCAGGCACCTACCAGGTTACGGCGCGGAACCGTCCGCGGGGCTGACTGTCCGACAGTACAGGTGAGAGACTGAGAGCGGCCACTGACAGCTTATAGCATTTCACAGCTACAGCATTCATGACAGCTCGGCATTGACATTAAGAAACTACAACTCCCATGAACCCCAGCAAACAATTGACAGGACATAACTAAGAATATTTTTGGAGTTTTAGTTCAAAATCAGGTGGAATTTTTACAGTATCTTGCATACTTCCCAGATGTCCCTCTTATGGACCCAAATCCCTCTGCCTGTATTCCCTCTCATGACCTCTCTCCTTTTCTATGGTTTTAGAATGTTTTCTGGGTGTGAAAATATCCCGGTGTCACGATAACAGGCAGAAGTGTGTATTTAAATTAAATTATGTAACTTAAACACATTTTATGAGTACCCGTGAGAGGGAAATTGTGGTCCTCTGGCCTTAAGGCTTAGAGACCCCTGATTAAATCCACAGGGGTGATTTTGGTCACTGCATCAAGTACCGCTTGTGGACCCTTATATTCAATAATAAGAAAAATTTAAAAAAAACCAATACCGCTTATGGACTTTTTTTTATCCCCCACTGCCCTAGCCCATCGCTGGTGGGTGGAGGGAGACATTTTTATAACACCATTCATGGGCTGGGGTCTGATACAGCACAATATTTTTAATATGTGAAAAAAAAATAAACATTGAATGGTCTAAAATGAGGACCGCAAACTAAAGTTTTATAATGGAAAATAATTCTACATTTTTTTTCTCTTCAATTGTCCATAAAATCATTATTATATATTATATATATCTTACACTAAACTTATAGCGCAACCCTATTAGGGATGGGCTTTGAATTGGCCCCATGCTTATATATGATGCACATAATGCGATCGCTAGTACACAATAAAAAAAAAAGCATCACTTGATGCTTTTATTACAATGAGTATATAGAAGAAGTTTTTAATTGCATATTCAGGGAAAAACAACAGTACTAGGTAAACTAACACTCCAGCAGAAGGTGACAGTATAATCGGTGACGGAAACTGTGGATCAACGATTTAAACATTTTCAGTATATGTAAAACTGACAACACAATGCACTTTTTCTTTGCAGATCGGGTCAGTCTAATGCAACATATTTCATTAAGAAGGGCTCAAATAAATATGTTCTCAGGAAGAAACCCCATGGTCCGCTTCTGCCTGGAGCTCACCGGGTAAAGTGCACTTTACAGATATGCTCGACAACTTTACGATCCACTGTTGATGTCCTATACTGATTCATTATACATTAAGATCACCTCGAGATACATATGTATAGATATATGCTTGTGTGTGTGGGTGTCTTATGTGTTTTTATATGAGTATTAATATTTCTGGATAATATTAGGTTGACCGTGAATATCAGGTTGAGAAGGCATTGTTCGCAGCTGGCTTTCCTGTCCCCAAGCCCTTGCTGTACTGTAACGATGTATCAGTGGTTGGAACTGAATTCTATGTGATGGAGCATGTGCAGGTTTGTCTAATTTTCTTTCTATTCTTTCTGGTAAAAATATAATGAGCTTTTTAAAAACAGTTAAGCTCTTATCATTCCATAGCTAGTGCTATTACAGGAAACATCTCAAATCCAGTGCTGGAACAGATCCGTGGTTGAATTCTGATTCAACAGACTTGGAGATAAGATGATTAGCAGCACAGAGTCCATTGTTCAAGTCTCTATACCCGATATATTAGTGAAATGTGAAGTCATGAAAGCCAATATATATATATAATAATATTATATATATATATATATATATATATATATTTTTTTTTTTTTTGTTTGTTTGTTTGTTTTTTTTTTTGTTTTTTTTTTCTTGCCAGGGCCGCATTTTCAGAGATATAACTCTTCCAGAAGCCAGTCCTGCTGAGAGAGGTGCATTGTACGTGGCTCTCATCGAAACCCTGGCTTGTCTCCATTCATTTGACATACGTGCATTGAAACTTACTGAATATGGCAGAGGCAAAGGATATTGCAAGAGACAGGTAAAATTCTGAAAACCCTCAAGGTGGACATTCAGACATTCAGGAGGATGTTGGATGCAATAGCTACGCAACTGCCGCTGGATTACGCTCTCTGCACCTTTGTACCAGTCATTGGTTTTCCTGTTTTTATTTTTGTTTTTTCCAATGGACAGAGTGTTACAATTCTGCGTAGAACCGCAAATTATAAGAGTATTGCTTCTATATAGTCAAACCATTTGAGGTATATGGTGACTCTTGTACAACCGACCTTTGGGTAAATTGAGACATCAGCCATTGTTAATATTTAGAACCCAGAAACACATATTTTAGAGAGAATCTATTTTTTTTATGAATCTGATGATGTTGTATTACGGTGTTAAATGAAAGGGGTTTTCAGTAATGACAGATCAGGGTACCAGGTCTTAGGAGTGGTTGTTACTGTCTCTACTATGATTAATGGTAGCGGTAATAAAAATTGCACTTTGTTCCATTAGAAGTTTTTTTTTTTTAATTTACTAGCACAATTTTATTTTGATTGCTTTCTAAAACTGGGGAACAGCCAAACTCACTAGGGTCAAGTTGCTGAAGTCAGTTAACTGGTATTTATAATGCACCTTTATCCCATTGGGACTCAACACGCCTGGAATTAACCTAATCGGCAGCTGAGTAATAGATGTTGTTATTGCCCAATGGTACTTGTTTATTCACCTCAGAAGGATGAAGGGCTGAGTTGACCCTGCCAGGATTTGAACCTGCTACCCTGGGGTTTGAACAGGCTCCACAGTCAGTCCAGTCTAGTTGACTGTTTTGTAAGATGGAGCAAAGATCATTTTACTACATCAGCAAGGGCTCTCACAGGCAGACATTTCAAGGCACACAGGGGTTTCTAGATGTTCTGTCCAAGCTCTTTTGAAGAGGCACACATATTGTGGACCATAGACACATCTGTTGGCCAAGGAAATGCAGGGAGGCATTTAATTCGCCCCACGTTTATTCTGGATCATAATAATGAACCCAAACATAAAGCATTATTCATTAAAAGCTATCTTCAGCTTAAAAAGATACAAGGAGTCCTTGTGATGATATGGCCCCCACCGAGCCCTTAGCTCAACATCTTTGAGTTTGTCTGGGATTACATGAAGTGCCAATGTAGCAAGAAGAAATGATTCTGTTTTGTAGCCAAATAATTGCCGCACTAAATATTGATTTAGATTTTTCTTCTGTCCACTCGATTTGCATTTTGTTAAATGATAAAAAAATGAACATGTCTATTTTGAAAGCATCCTTACATTACATCATTTTTCACAACTGCACAATAGTGCATATCTTGCCTGTTTTAATCATTTATTAATCATAAGTATTATATGTTTCACAGGTAGTTACCTGGAAAAAGCAATATGACAGGGCTGCGCATTCTGATATTCCAGCCATGGACCAGCTGGCCCAGTGGTTAATGGACAACTTGCCAAGCAACGACAATGAAGAGTGTTTGATCCATGGAGATTTCAGAATTGATAACATAATCTTTCACCCAACAGAGGTGTGTTGCACAACTCATATCTCTATGTTATTTGCCATATCAGAAATATATACTAAGCTCATTTAATGTTGTTTGTGATGGTATTCTCTGCACTCCTAGTCCATGAGCACTTCAGCTTTACTTAATATTGCCCAGTCTATGTACTATGTTCTGTATTCCAAAACTGTAGTCAGTTTCAGATGTAGTCTAAGAGGCACAAGTAGACTTGTAATATGTAATATGACATGAGTCATTTTATCCTTCCATACCTAATCATTGCCTTTTTCAATGTTTTAGACTCGTGTGATTGCTGTCCTGGACTGGGAACTGTCTACAATTGGCCATTCTATGTCAGATTTGGCTTACTTCATGTCAACCTATTTTTGGCCTGCCAATGTTATGTTATTTGGTAATCAAAGTGACAAAAGCTTAGGCGAAATAAAAGGTACATATAAATGTATTTTCTTTTTTGCGTGTTTTTTTTGTTTTTACTGATGATCTAAAGCTAGATGTACAAGAAGACAACATGGTTACATTAGTGTCTTTATTGTTCTGCAGGAATGCCAGCCTTTGAGGATTTGATGAACATCTACAGTCGTTGTCGAAATATCCCTTTGCCAATCCCAGACTGGAACTTCTTTCTTGCACTTACCTTTTTTAAGTTAGCAGGAATATGCCAGGTAAAGGTATAATGTAGATTTAAGCCACATGTTTTGATAAACTAAAATGGCCTTATGGGGTTGGGTTAGACTAGTCTAGCTCAACTTGTCACTGCTAGATTATCAGTTTAAGGAAATAATGGACAAAATAGCTCAATCAGTTATATGTAATTAAACAAATACCTGCTCTTTTTGTTTATTACAGGGCATCTATGCGCGATATCTTATTGGGAATGCCAGTGCAGAAAATGCCAGCACTTTTGCTGAGATGATAAAACCAATGGCAGAACATGGGCTTCAATTAGCAAAACGGTAGTATTTTATTATTATTTATTATTATGTGCGTTTGAATTGCCATTTTGATTGTAGTTCTATGTTCTTTAGAGTATATGGAGAGTTTATTCACGCAACGCATAGTGTCTTTTTTTTAAGTCTATAATATATATATATATGTATATTTTTATATATTTTCAGAGGGAACCATACAGCCAGCGAAGACCCCAGCATGTCAGGAGAGTTGTTCTTACAGAGTACCAAAGGTCGAAGGGTGTTGCAGCATGTGAAGAACTTCATGCAACAGCATGTGCATCCAGCTCAGGAGGTCAGTGGGAAGAGATGAGAAGAAATGACAGTCCATTGTACAATATTATAATGGCGGTCACTTCATTTTTTGCTTACAAAATAGTTTCTTCTTTATTTTGGTTTCGAGAAGTACAATCATTTAGGTGCAATTCCTTAGCTAATGTATTCATAGAGGGAAATGTTAGCCAACATAAACTTCCGACACCTAAAGGGTGCCTTTTTGGGAAAACACCAAGAGCAAAATTATGTAAAATAGTATCACAGGTATACCTTAAAGTGCTGTTTGATGTTAAAAGTAAGTCATTATTTACTTCACTTAGTGAATTTGCTTTGACATGTTTTCAGGAAGTTTTGGAATATTACATCAAAAATGAAAACTCGCCTCTGAGATGGAAGAAACCATTGGTGATTGAGAAGCTGAAGGTAAACCGAGTCCAATAATCTCTCATAATCTAGAGTGGAATCACCAGGGCTGTCCACACTGCCTTCTGCTTGCTCATTGTCTGTATCAGTACTACTCTTGCTACTCTGGGAATGATGGGCTATGAGCATTTCTGTATAATATTATACAAGTGTTGTATGGATGATTAATGTGTAGAGTGCATTAATGGAATCACTGTATGAAAACATCATAATGCATAGGGTAAAAAAAATACTGCCCCATTCATTACTGAGCAACTCTTTTGGAGAAACCAGTTATGTATGCTGCAATGTAAGTACGTTCACAAAATTGATTTTTGAATTTATCTTTATGTCTGTAGGAAAAGGCTAAAGCTGAGGGATTATGGAACCTTTTCCTGCCGGCTGTCAGCGGCCTAAGCCAGACTGACTATGCATTCATTGCAGAAGAAACAGGGAAATTGTTTTTTGCCCCTGAAATATTTAATTGCCAAGCTCCAGGTAATAATGTCCACATAAGTGTTGCAATGTACATTTGTAATTATTTTTCCCTATGAGTTTGTGCTCAATACCTATTACTAATATAGTGAGAATTTTTTTGTGACATAACATTCTTTGCTCAAAAAACCAAACAATCAATACATAATATAAATGTTTTATTTTACATGCATTTTACATTTAAATGTGTGTTTGCAATACCGCTTAAATACATTTTATTTGCTTATTGTGGAAAACACAAGTTTTCCAAATGGCTAATGGGTATAAACTAAAGGGTCACCTTATACTATATATGATCTCCCTGGTTTATTTACGTTTCATTTTGAGTAAGTAGTCATAAACATTGTATTATATTTATTCAGACACTGGAAACATGGAGGTCCTTCACATGTATGGTACAAAGGAACAGAAGAAGCAGTGGCTTGAGCCTCTCCTTTCTGGGGAAATTCAGTCTTGTTTCTGTATGACAGGTGAGCCCAGTTCTGGTTTCTAGCTTTAAGTTTTTTATACAAGGTATATTTACATTTTTTAGTGAATGTCAGAATGATGCAGGTACAACTGATAACGGATCAAATATTTTTAAAGTATATTTCAGTAAACGTGCCTCACCCTGCATGATCAACTCTAACTTGCCTTTAGATAGAAGAGCAATTTACATTTTGTACACAAGGACATTTTTTGTACTTTTTTTTATTTGTTGTCTACCAATTTGAGTTAATTTATTTTTTCCTGCCAAATTACATAAGCCATAGTGGGAGATGTGATCGGGCTCTGTCCTTGTCAACTGTTGCATACCATCTCGCATATCTACAGAATGTATGTTTCAGTGTATACAGTGCCATTATTAAAATGTATTATTAGATATTCTAGAATATATCGCAGTGTAAAAATACTAACCCAAGCTAAGACAATTCTTTATTGTGTTCTCCTTTACATGGTATGTTAGGGACATTGTGGTATCACTTTACCTGTTATTGAAAAGGCCAAATGCCTTTTATTGAATGTATGTTTTGTATTTGACATCACTACCTCTGTACTGTTCCTACGGTAAATAATCATTTGGACTGCTGAGTTCAAAAGCAAGTCTCTGGATAGTGAACAGAACCTCAGATAGTTGCCAGTATTGAAAGAAAAGGGTGTTTTCCTTTATTCCATCAAATAATCCATCGGTTGATGATAAAAACCAAAAACAGCACTGTAACATTGTGGAAGGTGTATCTCAGCTAGACAAAAACTATACACAATACAAGAAACTTATGATTAAGTGCCTGGTGCGCAAAACACATAAAACTTTTGTGTAGCTGAGATACACCTTGTTTCAGTGCTGTTAGTTTTTTTTATCACCGACTGATAGATTATTGAAAGTAAGTGCCAAACCTGTTTTGTTCTGTATTTTGAATTTAGTAACTGGTATTAACCGAGCACAATATGGAGCAGGAACCGGCTTCCTACTGTTGGAACACTATATTACTCTTGCTTTCCAGCTAATGCAGTAGCCCAGGAGTTTATCTAGGTTGTCAGTATTGGACTTAATCTTATAAACTAGAACCTAACATTAACCTGTCTTTGTGCTAGAGCCTGATGTAGCTTCCAGTGATGCCACCAACATGGAATGCAGAATACAACGTGACCACGACAGCTACGTGATCAGCGGGAAAAAGTGGTGGAGCAGTGGTGAGTGAACACACCTGAAAAGGTCACTTGTAATGACAGTGTAAGAATTTCTATTCCCCGAAAGACAAAGAGATTTATTCACCGAAAGCATAGTTAACATGAGGGTTTGCATGAGACTTACTCTATGTCTGAGCCCCTTCCTTTCACTACAATATATGATAGGCGTCTGATGTATTATGTATAGTTTAATTATACAGTGGCAGCTCACCTCTTCACGCTGAAGCAGCATTCGCCCCGTCATGATAAACAGTTAAGAGACAGAGTTGAAATGTCAAATCTCCCGCAAACTATCTTGCAAGCTCTGCCTATAGTAAATAAACCCTAATGCCTTCGGTTCTTGTGAGATACTATTTAAACACAATCTTATTAGCCAGTGTGTATATGTATGTGTCATATGATCTATATTTTAGAATTACAGTCAACGTCTTGCAGCTGAGGTTGTGTTTCCTATATTCCCAGTCCGTCTCAGGTCAAATCATGCAAAATAATGTTGATTTCAGTTAGAGTATCTGTCACAGAGGATTTAAGGTATATAGGTTTAGGGTCCTGTTAACTAGATGAACAGTAAGTAAAGATGAACAACAATGTTTCATGTAAAAAAACCAAAAAACATTGTGTAGGGTGTATCTCATCTACACATCTTGAGATACATCTTTCACAATGTTGCAGTGCTGTTAAGGTTTTTTTTTTTTTTACCAACTGGTGATTTATTTAATGGAATAAAGGAAAGTATGAGTGCCAGACCCATTTCTTTCTTTATTTGGATTTACTAATCCAAATAAAATATATGCTGATATTTAATAATTGATAATAACTGATAATAACTGCGCGCAGCGTGCTCAGGACTTTATCTAGGTTGTCCGTATTGGATTTGAAGCATGCCCTTCTAGATCTGAAGGGGTTAACGTGTCATTTGTTAAAAATATTAGAAAAAATGTTACAACGTGAATGGCCAGTTTTAAAGGTACACTTCACTCCTTACATGGCATATGTCAGCTGTTTCCTTGTAAAGATGTTTTTTTTTTTTCTTTTTCATCCTAATGAGTGTTTTTGATGTTTGTATGTATACTGTTTGTGATATTGACTTTACGTGTTATGCCTGTATGCACTTTTTATGCTGTTTTTGTTCTGCACGGCATCACAGTATGCCTTTTTGCCTGATATATGCAGTCACGTGAAAAAGAAAGTATACCCTCTCTGCAAATTCTCGTCAAGGTCAGACCATGCAATGCAGGGCAATTGCAAAAAAAACCCAGGAGTTACATCTCAGACTCTACAACCCTCAGCATGTTAAATGTTAAAGTTCATGACAGTACAAAGTAGAAAAAGACTGAACAAGTATGGTTTGTTTTAGAGTGTTGCCAGGAGAATGTCTTTTCTCTCAAAAAAGAACAATGTCCTTTGGATTGATTGCTATTATATGTAAAACCATAGAATTCAAAGAGGGTGTACTTTCTTTTATATATACTGTGTATAATATATATATATATATATATAATTTTTTTTTTTAAATAAACTCTTCGTTAGTTTAGTTAAATCTACCAGTATAATGGAGAAGGTTTTTTTTTCAACACACACATGCAAATGGCAGGGTTTTAAATTTATTTTTAATTTTATTTAATCCTAAGAAAAAAACAAAACAGAAATCACAGAAAACATGCATACAATTTTCTTGAAAGAGTAAAATTGTAAATGGATTGGGACACAAGCAGTTAAGATTGTATTTTCTCCTTTGATAAAACAAACTTGTGAACAATTAGATAAAGATGTTTTGTGTTTATAAATGTGCTACAATGTTTAGTGCTTGAATACAGACTGTATAACCAGTTGGTTTGTGTAAATACCATGTATACAATATACTTGATAAATTATACTATAGGATATATGAAATATATGAGCATAGCTAAGGGGAGTGTCCTTATAATACCACTTCCCATTGCAAGGGTTCATGCCAATCATGGTGTGACCTCTAGCAATATTAAAATATGCATGTTTGATATACTTGTCATTGACCTACTCCATTATCAATCTCACTAGTCTTCCATGTTGCTGCCCTTTTCATCTCCATCTTTCTTACGTAGTCTCCTCCTCTTTCCTAAACCTTGTGTCCTTTGCTCTGAAACACATTTTCCCAATGTCAGAAAAAAACATTCTGTTAACTAGGGAGCTGATTACCCAATAAGATGAGAGATCTCCTGGCCCTTGTGCATTGCAGTGATCTATGCCTAGATAGCACAGCTCCATAGCATACTTCCACCACAAGTGAAGTGTGTGGACATAAAGTTATGTACTATTACTCTTAACAAAGTATATGCAGTGTGAGGCGAGCCTGGGGATCATCTAGAGGAGCAAGTCTGAGTGTAGAAATGACATTGGTGGGAAAGTACATGTGCTTGGAGGAAGCTAATGTTTACTTTTAGATCTTTTAGATTTATGAGACAATCCACATAATTTTGTAAGGATGTCCATCATCTCCAATATGAAATACTGAGTTAAGCTGTGCACAAGCCATAAAGTTTACTGTACCATTGTTTCCTACCTCCTGGAATATGTCAACCCAAGCCTTCATTTTGGCCGCCCCTTTAAATACTTGCCCCAGCTACATCTGCTTGTTAACTTATAATGTGAGCTTTTTAAAAGGTTCCATCTTCATAATGTTTAAGATGATATCTCAAACATCGTCTGTCCTGTATAAAGTCCCATGCATTTCTAAAGAGAGAGACTAATTGTTTCTTCCACATGGTTTTCTGAGTGCATGGAATACTCTTCAGCACTTGATGTTTGTTTTTGCCAAAAACCACACTTCTTGATAGTTTTGGTAATATAGGATTGAAATGTTGCCCCCATAAAGGCATATAGTACTGGATTAAGACAGCAGTGAAACAAAGCAATGCTTTTAGTCACCTGGATCATTATGTCAATGGTCCGACTAGTGTTGCATACTGTAATAAGGGCATATATTAAATCAATTGCTCTCCAGAACTTAATTATATTGTATGGTAACTGAGTTATAAGAAAGATTGCCACCACAGCTAATAAAACCTTTAGAGACCTTGATCTCTTGATATTGTCTTTTTTTAGTAATATTTTGGCCATTGCAGAATAACAGTATAACATAATAAAAAAAGGCAACACAAAACAAAAAACTATATCCAGAATCTGGATTAGGACTGTCATCACCTTTACAGAGTCCTTGGGGTATTCTGGAAGACATGTGCGTCTATCATTGTGTTCTTTCACAGTGCTAAAGTAGAAATCTGGGATACTCAACAAAATGGAAGTGGCCCAGACAAAGAGGCAAATTGCCCGGCACCTTTTTGCAAAATTTTGATGACTTGACGCTTTGTTTACAGTAAAGTATCTATCCAGACTAATGCAGGCCAAGAATTGCATACCAGAGCCAAAATTTACAGTGTACAACGCTGAGGTTATCTTGCACATTCCTGTTCCAAATAACCACCCCACGGCAGAATCCACTGCCCAGAAGGGAAGAGTAAAGAGTAGCAACAAATCAGCTATTGCCAAGTTCAAAATGTAAACATCAGTCTTGGTTTTCATTTTCTTGTGGCAAGCATAGATCGCGACAACCAAGGAATTGCCTGCTGTTCCAAGCACGAACGCCACACTGTAGAAGGCAGGAAGAAAAATCTGGGCAAACATTCGGACGTCATTTTTTTCGCAACGCTCTTCGTAATTGTTATAATCAAATGTTGTGTCTGCGTAGTCATCATAGTTCTCAGTCGATGCTGTTAAAGTGATATTTGTCTGGGTAGACATGGTCCTTTGAATAGGGAAAAACAAATAATTCATCTTACTACTAGCTCGCTATGTTGAAGGATGAGAAATTGTAATACAATTACCTATTTCATGTACCCAGGGAGGATTTTTTTTTTAAATGTAATATTTATATTACATATAGATTCTGGATATATAAATAATTTTACTACAATACAGTTGTTTTGATTGCTCTGACTTCCTTTATAACTGTTGTGGTGCAGAGTTTTTTTTATCAATATAGTATATTGGCACAGATCGTAGAAATGCAAAGCTGTTGCTGGATAATT
Source organism: Spea multiplicata (assembly GCA_009364415.1). Taxonomy (NCBI): domain Eukaryota; kingdom Metazoa; phylum Chordata; class Amphibia; order Anura; family Pelobatidae; genus Spea; species Spea multiplicata. Next base: position 65,082 of record VKOC01017750.1, read on the forward strand.
ATAGCTTCATTTTACCTTAGAATGGACATCATACCAAATGTTTCTTGCTCCCAGTACAAAAGACCAGAGCCGTCTTTATTAATTTATTTTTTAATTCATTTTCTGTATATATTTTTTATAAATTAAATTCTAAGTACTACTTTATAGCGATATGCTATAAATAATCTTAGTTCGTACCAGTTAAAAACAAGGAATTATAAAAAAACAAAAACAAAACAAACAAAAAAACAGACAGAAAAAAGAAAGATCCCTTATGGACCTTTATGGGCCTAATCTTATCTGTTGCCTCAATATTTATAAATTGTTAATCTTTAATTAAAAAAAAAATAAAAAATTATATGTCAAATATATAAGTATCAAATAAATGCGTTAATATATCAAAGAGTGTAGTGTGTTATTTATACTTGATCTTATATCAGTTTGTAGAATAATATTAGAGCTGTAATCTTACGTGAGATAAGTTTAAAGTGTGACTATTCCTTATTTAAACTCCCCCTAGTCCCCCCCAGACCCATAAGTGGTATGGAGAGAAGAAGTAGGGAAAAAAAGAAAAAAAAATTGTGTATCAAGTATATAGAATCAAATAAGTGTGTGCATGTGTCAAAAAGTGTAACATGTTCTTTAGTACCTAATCTTATATCAACTTGTGAAATAATATTAGGGCTATGGTCTTTTGTGAGATAAATGTATCTTCCCCAACTGTGTATTATTTAACTTGTTAAGTTAAAGTGTAGCTATTCCTTAGCTAATTAAATGTGCAGATGTGCAATACACCTTTATATAATAATAATAATAATAATAATAATAAAAAAAGTTACATAACCTTAATGTGTGACAGAGTATATAAAGTATATATCAGTTACATTTAATTTAGACCATCAAATAAGTTAAAAGAATATATAAAAAATAAAAAAAGCACTCATCTTCTTTTATTGTTCAGATCCGTATTTAAATGGCCCTTAGGGCAAGCTCCCTGTTGGCCCAATTTTACCTAAGTAGCGATCTGTGTAGCTACTGGGCTGCCGCTGGGCATGGAACACAATGTTGGATCCCAGTGCAAAGGGTGTAAACGAGGAAGCATTGGGGGGATTCATCACCAGCAGGAGTACAGACCTCCACCAGACTATGGGGGCTGTCGAAGGGGCCCAGGGGGATAGCTGCATTGTGTCCCAAGGCATTGTGAAAGACTGCCCTGGAAAAACCTTCTCAATCACAAAGCATATTTTATATGGATCAGATTTACCCAGACCACTTTAAGTATCTTATTGTGGTTCTTACACACCCAACAAAGTAAGTCGAAGGGGAAGTTGTGCAATGATCCAACTGGAATATATATTTGTTGGTTCTTTGCCTACTCCTGTGAGGTTCTTGGAAGTCTGTGTCAATGTAAAATGCAGATAATGCTAGGCACGGCTTATCAGTTCATAAACGCCGGCCAAAGAGTTGTACTGTGTCCACCATCAGTAAAAATGTAAACCACCTTTTAGATATATTCTTCTGTCAGTCTTCCAGTTTCTTTCACAATAGAAAAAATATTTATACAGGCTTAGACAGATAACCGTGGATATTTACATAACTTTCTGACAGTGATGGGAGCCGATTTAGCGGAGGTGAATACATAAAATTATTATTATTAAGCCAAAATTATTTACATATTGCATTTGGTATATCATGCTTAGAAAAACTGATTGCAGTGTAAGGTTAAAAGTTTGGAAAAATCTAGAAGATACATGTTATTAAATTGTGGAGAGAAATGTATGTATTTTAATTCCAAAGAAGTTAGCACATTAATGCAATAAAAAATTAAATAAAGTATTTTGTTCATAAAGAGGCATTGTAACCTCATAACAAAGGTGCCTCGGTATTGAAGGTACTATTCCATTTACTCTGCTGAATGAAATGAAATAGTATTAGAAACATATTCCCTAGTACTGTTGAATGCTTAAACCATTCCCAGAAATAATAATTTAATTTAACAATACCCTTCCTTCACCTTCTTTGAGCTCACCTTTCTTAGTCCTTGTCCTGCCTTCGGTCAATACTTATATTAGTGTATCTGGTCCGTCCCTAAGAGTAGCACTTAATACCCTAACTCCTTCTAGATTGTAAGCTCCTGTGAGTAGAGCCCCCCTTACCTCCTGTTTCTATGAGTCTAATTGTTATGTCATTCATTACTTTTTAATGATGATAATATATAATCATAGAATAATATCAAATGTTGCTCCATTCACGCTTTATTCCTTGGAACACTTGGCATTTGACATTGATGCCGGTACAGGTAGGGTTATCATAGAAACCAAAAATGCTTCCTAAATATTTTTTTGTTTTTAGATTTTTTTGTGTAAACAGCACCTTAAAAGGTAATATGTGTATTTTGATTTATTTACTGTATAAATCCGGATTAAAAAAAGAGGATCCAGGTATGTAGAGGGTTTGTCACTGTTACTTACTCTCAAAAGAAAGAAATGGAACAATGTTAATAATAAAGTCACAGACGGTAGAACGTTATTGTATGTGTTCCAGCTAAATTAATGTTTGTTGGCTGGTTTCCTACACCTTTTAATGTCCGTTCAAATCGTTTTAGATTGTCAAAAAAATTGCACAAAAGGGATTTCTCTTCTCATTCTCAAGCTACTTTGTACAGCACGAGTGGGGCAGCAACACAAGTAAATGTTTAGAAATGTCTTTGCAAAAGAGTTTGTGCATTTACAATTGTATTTAAAAGAAGCATAGCATAAGAGGAGGACACCAACCTTATTTCTGAAGCAGCCTCAATTTCCATATTCACAGAATCTTCTATGCCTCAGATTAAAATGATGCAAAAGGTTTGGTTAAGAATCCAAGACCTCTCCCTTTATTATTGGCAGCTTTTTATATATGTTTTCCCCCTAGACAAGGATGAGTCAGGCATACACCAAAGTTCACAGACCAACTTGCTGGAAATAAAAGCAGAATCATTTTGTTTTCTTCTTAGGAAATTCCACGTCAAATATATACTTACTGTGTGTCCGTATGATTCTTTAGAAGTAAAAAAAAAAACGTGTGAACACTTGTATTAATATTGGAAGAGGATGAAACAGCCAGAAAAATGTCAAGCTACCAAAACAAAAACAACTTAGATTGAAACTGAAACTACATTGTATTTTTGTTTTTTTTAAAGGACGCGCCTCCATCTTGTGAGTGGCGTTTGTGACCACCCTCTGTATTGGTCACAGAGCACATTGGGGTGGGTGTTCGGTGTCACCGGTCCCCTCCTAAACTCTTTTAAAACTGGCGTCTGCTGCAGTACACCCTATGGCGGACATTGAAGCTCCGGTGAGGGGCCAAAAATGGCCCCTGATGCCGATCTCAGTGTTGCTCGACATCGAGGCATTATAGCAACACTGTTTGGGTGCAGAAAGCGAAGTATGTCATGTTTTGGGCGTCTGTATTTTTCCTGCTGCTTGTTTCCTACCAAAAATTATCTATGTGATAAAGTCCCTAGAAGTTCACCAGACATAAGACATCCTGTTTTTATCCAATTTGTCAAGGATGACTTGGAAGCCTCGACTAGAGTCTTTAGTTGAAGTTAATACTTTTTATTGGGCCAACATACGAAAAGAGGTAAAGCTTTTGGGACCTCAGAGGACTCTTTGTGAGATGGAATTAATGGACTTTTATGTGAGTTTAATTTGTTCTCTGTGTTGGCTCAACTTCTACTAAAGACTCTTTTCTCTTAAGCTAGTACAACAATGCCAGTTTTACTTATGAAACATTGATTACAATTTTAAGTTAAACAAACACGCTTAGTTCTTTAGAACACAGCATACATTATATTTACATAACAAGGCAATTATAAAGGGATCAGTACATAATGATAAGGTAAAGTATTTGGAAGAAAATAGTTGGCATTTAAGATATTTGTTGGAATTTAGAGGAATTTAGTCTTAGTTGAGTTTTCTGCAGGGCAGCTTGAGAAACTTGAACATGGCATGAGCTAAAAGGTGCTCCCAGTGAACAGATTCCTGGTGTTGTTTCCTGAAGAATGGCAACTTTGTTTGACTAAACCACCATGAAATAAAATATTAAATATTACCTGGCATGAAATCATTAATACAGAAGTAAGTTTTTAAAATCACAAGTTTAATCTTTTAAACTACATAAACTATGAAGAATGCAATCAAGTATGCATCCTTTTAAAGGGACCATTTAATGTCCCATGCATCCTCGCCAACCAAAAATGTGCGTTAAAGTAACTTACTACTTTATTATGCATTTTTCAACTTCAATTTTTCAACCTTAAGGAGAAGCTGCAACTTCAACTCAACTGTCATATGCATTAACAAAAGAATATTGTACTTCCCTTTCCATAATAATTCCTTTTCTTTCTATATTTCCAGGTGCTGGCAATCCAAATTGTAAAGTAGCAATTGTAATGGGGAAAACTGAAAACGCAGCCTTATCTCGGTAAGAACTTTTAAGTGTCCTCTCCCCCAAATTTCTCAGCAACCATTTGCTAATGCTTTCTGTTAATAAACTTTGTCACTGAAAACAACCTTTTAATGCAATTATATTTTATTGAAGGTACAAGCAGCATACTATGATTATAGTACCCATGGACTCTAAAGGTGTAGAAGTTGTGAGGGCCCTGAAAGTTTTCGGATATGAAGGTAAGCATAATTAATTGGTATGCAAATATATATATATATATTAATAACAATACATAAACACTTAGTAAAAATGAATATAGTGAATATAGTATAGTGAATGTTTATTATATAGTTTATTTTAATAGTAGTATGCATACAGTAGGGTTGACTTGCATACCTGAAGAATTGGGTATAACACATGTATTTCTCGGGGCTGCCTTCTATCCAACGGAATGAAGTAACTCTATATATGTGTTACATGATTATTGTAACCATGATTTATTTCATGATCTACAATTTAGTTTTTTCAATAGTTTATATGCACAAATAGTTATGCATTTTGTTTTCAGATACCCCTCATGGAGGACATTTTGAGGTGCACTTCAATGATGTTAGGGTTCCTGTTTCTAATTTACTACTGGGTATGTATGAGTAAGCTTTCATTCATTTCAGAATCCCTAAAACATCTGATCAGTTGTGTGAAAGAAAAGATAATGGGGACAGCTTAAACCACCATCCAACCTAGCTGAATTAAAGTGAGGGAATCCAGGTGACTGATATATGTTTACTTATAAGGTGTTTCATCAAGAACCCAATATTCCTTACTCTATAAGCATGATGACCAGCACAGGGGTTTAAAAAACTGTCTTCTGTAGATTTTAACAAAATCAATTTATAGTTTCATTGGTCCATGGTTTATAAAGAAGACTATTTAGGATTTAATCCCCTTCCCCTTCAAGTAGTATTTAACAGAAAAAATTTTGTCTTGTCATACAAGCTGCATCCAATCTAGACTTCTTTGGAATAGATATTTCATGAACTAATTACATATTATTATTTCTACCTGGGTAATTGGTAGCGTTATCTCTGAAAAACATAAAAACAACACAAGAAATTAAACTTCTACCCAGCTCATAAAATTCTTAGAAAAAAATAGTATGTGATCAACGTAATAGTATTTTTGTTTTTAGGTGAAGGAAGAGGGTTTGAGATAGCACAGGGGCGCCTGGGCCCTGGTCGTATACACCACTGTATGAGGACCATAGGTGCAGCTGAAACTGCCCTCCAGCTAATGTGTGCCAGAGCTGCCAGTAGGAAGACATTTGGGAAGAAACTTTACCAACATGTAAGCAAAAAAATACAACTGGTGGACAATAGTAAATGGGATACTAGTAAACAGTAGGAAATGCAACTTACTATCCATGCACATTGTCCTGGATTGTAGACTTTCTCTTGTAAACATGTTATTGGAATTCATATAGAGAAGCTGGTAGATAAATGGAACATCCTCCCAGCAAAAGTGGTTAATATAAGGGATTGGAATAAGGCTATCAAGTTTTTTTTATGTACAAATAAATATAAAATCGTAGTTTCATTATACCCCAGTAAGTATATATATATATATATATATATATATATATATATATATTTATTTGTGATGATCTTTAAAGGGATATTCCAGCCTGCATATAAACTTTAATGTGGTCCGTTTTGCAAAAGCATGTGGGGGATTCTGCAGAATCCCTCTCCCCGAATGCATTTGCCCCTTTCCCCACCTCCAGCTAAGTGCCCTGCAGGAGATGCATTTACTGCCACCGATTGACAGGAAGAAATTTTGGATCCTGGAGCAATAAAAGATTTTGCAGCATGGCTGCAAAGTTTGCATCGGGCAAGCTTTTCTATGTTTTATTTTTTTTTCATTTTGGAAGAAAACATATTGAATAACTCTAATACTTTAACGTGCATTTTTATATAATAGGGGAGACATTAGACCGTCCCTTTAAACGTTCCAGCTTTTTCATTTGATGATTGTGATTGATTTTGTTTAGTAGATAGTTATCTTCTAACATCTTCTGGAGATTGTGGAAAATTTAGCCGTGTGGTTATTCATTCTGCTGTTGTATCTTTCAAACTTCGAAACCACTGTACACAAGAACATAGTCAAGTAAACATGTTTGGAGCGAATGTTTTTTTCCACGCAGGAAGTGGTCGCACACTGGATTGCTGAAAGCCGCATTGCTATTGAACAGGCCAGATTGCTCACTCTCAGAGCAGCCAAAGCCATAGACACGGTTGGGAGTGCACGGGCCAGGAAAGAGGTACTTTAAACAATCACTAATATTGGGTACCTACCAGACATATACTTGGTATTGTTAGCGAAAGCCTTTGGCTAATTCCTGCCAAATAGTATGTCCACTAACACACACATAACAGTGAACCAAATGGTTTTATGGTGTAATATGTAACAAATGAAAAGAAGATGTTTCTTTATTATTTTAGATAATAATAATAGTGCAATAACATATTACACAGTGGAGAGCAATACGTATGTAGTAAATGTATGTGGAACGTCATAGTGACTTGCGAGATACATCTTTTCCCCCCACTTCTTCTTGTCTTCCAAAACAGTTTTTTGAAGGTTTAGAATTCATTGCTCTTGGTGGAATAAGTAGATTTTTTATAAAACTGCCAGACCATAGTATTTGTCTTGGGCCTCCAATTCTTCTCAGGTTTTGCAGATCCATGATTTATGGTTAAAATGGTAGCCAATTCAACTTCCACGGGTTCAGATAAGCATCATTTCAATAGGTGTTAGTTTTTTTTAAGACATCAACCCATTCCCTTTGTCTCAACCCATACTTCTCCTATAAAAACAAATTTGTCGCACAGATGGTCCTGTAGTGTCTGAATCATTTTTTGCAGCCAGTTTGTTGAAACCCAGAAACTCACCTGCTTAACCAATGCGTTAACCATCCTATAGTGGCAACAGATTTAATTAGGGTTCCAAGATTTAAATAGTATGAGAGCTTTCATCTCCTTACATACTTTAGCTAAATTAACAAAATTCTGCGTGATTTCTATGCATTATTGCAAAACTGAGAAAAAAATGTAATGGTCTCTGCAGATTGCGATGATCAAGGTAGTTGCTCCAAGAATGGCATGTGAGGTTGCAGACCGTGCAATCCAAGTTTTCGGAGGAGCCGGGGTTTCCCAAGACTATCCTCTGGCATTTATGTAAGTAGAAGTATTTACTTTATGATCATCAGGTGTCACTGTGCATACTTTGCTATTAATATTAATCAATTTACATTTTCATAATTGATATTTATTTTCCTGTACAAACTAAGTTGTTTCTACAATATTTGCACCAGTAATACATTATAAACAATCTTCACACATACGATAATCTGCAATACAGATTGTATTAAGTAAATCTAAGTAAGTGTATTCTTCATCAGCATGAATGTTTTGCAGGTACGCGGCTGTTCGAACTCTCCGCATAGCAGATGGTCCTGATGAAGTTCATCTCTCAGCCATTGCCAAGATGGAATTGTTGGAACAATCAAAGCTGCTCTCCGCAAAAATGTGATAGAAGCGTGACAATGACTTGCCTTTATTTAAAATAAAGGAGGAAAACAAACTGATTTTAATTTTTGTCTGTAATTTGTTAAACTATGATTTTATGTAATTTTTGGGGGTTTCATTTTCTTTTAAACCATTTAATTACTCATAACTGCTGGTAACAATTTACATTTTAAAGAATTTACCATGCCCATATTGATACAAGAGTAATATTGTAAATGTGTATTGCATACAATACATAATAATATATGAAATTAATATTTTTTAAAACAAATAATAAATACACAAATTTGCTAGCATTTCAGTTAATAAACACATTCTCATGAAGAACGTCTGTTATTTTTTGTATTACTTTATTACAATTTTGTTTAAACCTCTATAAATAGTAATTTTCATCATTTACCTTTATGTTTCATTTGAGTATTCACCCACTGATGATTCCCTGCATTTTGCAAATCTATTCTTTTGGAACACTGATTGGAATGGTGGTGCACTGGTTTTGTCACACTCAGTGTTGTATGTAACTGAATTATGTATGGATTCTGCAAGTGGTATCCAATACCCCACACACAAGCCACATATTGTAGAAAAAACCACAAAATGCAACATTATTTTTGACAATATGTGGCTTCACCTATGGAGTATCTGACTTCAGAGTTGGCCTGGCTAGGAACGGCAATACTGAAGTGTAGCAAACAATGGATTTATTATAGGCTTTTCTCACTAGGAAAAGCTGGAACTAAGTATGCAAACCTTTGTGTAATTTCCTTTTCCTTAATTTCGACATACTTACATAATAACTTTTCCAATAAAAACAGATATGGGCATTCTTCTTTAATATTTGTGTTATCTTTCAATAATAATTATGAAATATGTATTCAAATGTAAGATGTACTGATGCAACTCTTCAAGCACATTATTTTTTCTGTATTATTGATGTGATTCAGCAGTGCAGATTTCCTGAACTGGCAGCGCCATACGGAAACTACCAACATCAATTTAAATGGGGATTTCCAGATTTTAGTATGTTCTCACCAACCTTGCTTTTTTTCTGAACAGCATCAAACTAGTGTTGTGTCTCCCTAAAGCCTGGACTGAAAGGTCACTGCTGTCTGTGTGATTGAGATTTTGTTACATTACATTTACCGTATTTGCTCGATTATAAGATAAGGTTTTTTCAGAGCAAATGCTCTGAAAAATACCCCTCGTCTTATAATTGGGGTCGTCTCATAATCAGATTTCCTATAGAGGTCTGACTATGACACTAAGATCCAGATCCCCCGCAGCGCTGCAGAGGACCTGGATCCTCCTGTCTAGTAACCTCTGCTGCTGGTGCTTCTGACTTCCTGGGGTGTAGTCGGGGCAGTGGGTAGACAACTACGCAATTCGCGTAGGCAACTTCCGCTGCAGCCAGAAGGAGGTGCAGTTAGTAGCGTGGTTTGTCTGCGTCCATCGCGCAGACCTTCCCCGGGTATATATTCAGGCTTTTTCTTTTTTTCCTAAGTTAATATTCAGATTTTGGGGGGTCGTCTATTGGGGTCGTCTTATAATCGACCAAATGCAGTATATACAATGTCAGCAGATTTTATGACACTTTCCCATGACTGAAAATGTTTAACAAAGACAATTTAAAATAGCATGAACATGTTAAAACAACTGGGACAGAAGGAGAGGAGGACCCTGCTCTGGCAAGCTTACAATTTGGGTTGTAGAGAGGGAGATATCTGATCTTGCAGGTGGGCATGGTGGATGGCTTCTTTGGGTTTCTAGTTGAGGGTACTGGGAGAGAAAGTTGTATGCTTCTTGGAATGGATGGGTTATAATTCAAAAGCAGCTCTGTATACATGCAGGTCAGTGATATTAACCCTTGATGACAATTGACGTAATGAGTTTGAATGAGCATTTAACCATAATTAAATGGTGTTGCTGCAATGCCTTGACATTGAGGCATTCAGCAACGCAAAAAACTATAAAAAATATATAATAGTTCTTGATTGTTTTTTGTCACATTCCACCCCTGTTTATATTGATTTTGTATTGCCAGAACCCAGCCACCTCCTCCCTTGAATATGGGTCCCCTAACTATTTTTTTGGTAATACTTAAATATTTTCTTCTTTTTTCCTGCTCTCCTCCGACGTGAAGATCCTCTTCTTGTCACCATGAACTCTTCTGTGAGCCCTGGCCCCTCGAACGTCACGTCTTCAAAGCGGCCGCCCAGCCATGGAGTTCAAAGCGTTCTTACAGCCGCATGACGGCTGCTTTTAACGTTGCGATCGGGCAGCAGCTTTGAATGTTGGTCTGCCGGCCCACATCGGCCACACATAGGTAGGGGCCTGGGGCTGCAGCTACATCAGCCCCTACATTAATCTGGCTCTGCACGTGGCTTACTTCCATTTCTGTATACTGTGGGGTATCCCTTCTTATAAGGTGGGCCATGGGCCTCCTCCAACCATGCCCTCTTTTGGAATGGTCTCACCACTTCATGCCTCATCACACAGCCCACACAGCATGTAATTTTGGCAGATAGGAACTGTTGTTCATATAGGAAGCAGAGGTTCAGTCCTAAGCCCTGCTGCAAATATTGAACTCATACCTGGAAACCCTGAAGGTGCTTGTTCTCAGGAGAAGGCTGCAGGTACTGGTAAAACTAATTTTACTACAGAACGTGTCTTGGTGACTGTCACCAAAAAGCACTCACCACGGAAGTTCTTTAGCCCTAATTCATCTTGCAAAGAGTTGGGCCCCAAGTTAAAAGGACAGGGATGCTTAGACAATCCCAATAGCGAAGAGGTTCAGGTTTAGGCAGACAATATTCAGCACCAAGTGTTGTAGGCAGCGCAGAAGTTGTAGGCAAGTAATGCAGAGCACCAAGGATTAATACATAATGGATGGTCAGACAGAGCCCAGGTCCATAAGCACTATGGGTAATCAGACAATCCAGAAATCAGTTTACTGGGCAGGTAGTCAGACAAGCCAGATATCTTGCAGAATCACTAGTCAGGAGAATAGTCAGGCAAGCCAAGGATCAAAAACTGCTTAAACAAATCAACAGCAGGACCACACAAGGGTACTTGTGCTGAGCAGTTCCAGATTTTTTGACCCAGCTTACCTGCCTCCAGACGCACAACACGGGTGCATCACCTGCTGCGCGTCACCAGCTCGCCTATAGTGTTGCCCTGTAGGCAGGAATTGCGCAAATGACCTGGAAAGCACAGCGGGTGGGTACACACTGTTCGGCACCTCTGCGAAAAACTGGCAGCAGTCTATCTGCCAGTAGGGCATCCCAGTGGCATGACAGATCCCTTGTCTTGCAGCCATTCAGAACCTGTATGTTAGAACCACCTGTGCTGAGAAATCTTTTCTGTATATGCAGAAAATAAAAAGTTTAACTTTTATTTACAATGCACAGTAAACAATGGAGGTTTCACAATTTTACAGTGTAGAGGAAATGCTAATAAGTGTCATTGGATATATTTTTATTAGCTACTATTAATCCATCAAAGAATATTGCTTGAGTATAGTGGACGTTTAGGTAGCATTGCTGGGAAACATTTTAATATGAATGTCAATTCTTTAAAGTATGGTATGTCAGTGCTTTTATGTAGAATTCAATGCTTACAAATAAATGTTCAGTTTTACAAGCAGTTTGATGGAAGAGTAAGTTTAAAATACAGTGAAATCAATAAAGGAGGCATAATACAGAATGAACAGTTCCGGTCATGGAGTGCACAGGCAGGATCATTTTTGGCCTATTTAATATTAGAAAGGGAAGCCAAAAGATAGTCATCTAGCCTTTGTAGAAATAAATATAGCATCCATGTTGCTTGGCCAGTATTGGGTTCTGAGTAGAAGGAAATATCCATTTTTTTGCTGTAAGAACCTCAAACATGGTTCAGTTTTTCTCTTATGTTTTTATGTTCGGGATAAATATGCCATGCATATGCCATGCCATGCATATTGAAAACCCCTCAGTAAACCTCCATGCGGCCGTCACTCAACCCATTTAAAAAGGCCCAAACCAAAATTGTATTGAACATGCTGTAAAGATAAGCATTTTGTATATAATGATTCCATTATTTCAAAATGTTTGAGAACACCAAAAAAGTGATATGCCTGTGATTAATTAAATCAAAATCATAATGAAATATAACATTTTGTCACCATCTCAAAAACTGAAATAAATTAGTAAGCCATTCAAAAATGTGCTGTTTATGATTTTTTAAATTATAAAAACTTATATAACAACCCACTCTTCTATGAACTCTAAGCCCTATTATTTTAAGCCATTAATTTGTTAGCTTGTCATTAAAAATAACAGGCAATATATTCAACCATTCAGGGTCAGTTTGCCACCTTTGTGTTGATACATTAACTCACATGTACATTGACACTAACACAACCAGACACTCAATACTAACACACACTACCAAACCAACACAATTCCACATTCACATTAACAAACATGCATACATGCTAACATACCCACATACACACAGACACACAAACACTTACATATCCAGACACACGCTAACATATGCAAATACAAACAAAGAGACCTGGACACTCACACTAATGCATACACCTAGACACTCACACTAACACGCTCATCCATACACAATACATACAATATACAAATACAGGAGAACTTGTACCATGTTGTACAGACTTGAAAGTGACTTGAGCTCCCAACTCTGTGCAACCTTTTGACTAAATGTTTACACGGATACGAAAATGCATATATATTATTCAGTTTTAAAATATTATACATAGTGGAGCTTTAAAAAACTATAGTCTGGTATGTTGTGTCACCATGAGTGTATGTAATTCGTGTTTCCAGTACATAAAACAAAACACCTTTTCAAACCTGGCCTCTCGAAACCACAGTTACCACAGAATGACGACATATGCCGCCGCTCAGCGTCGGCACCCAAGACAGATGCCTCACGCTCCCACCACTGCAGTCGGGGCAGCGCTGAGGCGGGTGGGGGCAGGGAGCAGAGGAGACAGAAGGACGCCGAGCGGTTGCTGAAAACGACCGCTCGCCACCCCTTGGACCCCCCTGACTGGCAGAACTCCAGGGCCCGGTCGCAGTCGTGACCCCTGCAATCCGGGTAGTACCGCCACTGCCTGTACCTTACACCTATTACACTAATTCACTTTTCCCACATAAAACCATGCTTGAAAACTAGACAGCCCAGGGTATTTTAAATGCTAATATTTTAACTCTTTCCAATCACTTATTCAACTACCAGCTTTTGTCAAGCTTTGTGGTAGTATTTTTTTGCATTTTTTACATACACATTATACTTATGATATGATTATGCTTTTTGTTGTTTTGGTATATCACTGTCAAACACCCAAATATGTTTTCAGCAAATCTCCTGAGTATGGTGATACCACTTAAGCATGGATTTGTGAGGTTGTTTGAGGGCTAAAATGCCACATTTGGGAGGTGTGCTATTTTATTTATTTCTTTTTTTTCACGGTATTACAAATGCTGATATTTTAACACTTTCCATGCACTAATTTCACCAAAAACCTTTGTCAAAGTATGCAGTAATATTTTTGTATGATCTTTTTCTTTCACATCTTTGTATGACCTTTTTCTTTTCCCTGGTGTATGCCACAGCCAAACAACACCCTAAGATGAGTTCTCAGGAAGGTCTGAAGAGAACCTCTTGGGAACTTGTTTATTTTTCAATGGGGGCTTTGGGTGTCGCCAAAGGCCTCGATATTGAGGTGTTTCAATAACACCGTTTAAGCTTGTTGGCCACCTCCTGACCTCTTTTAAAGCAGGCGGCACACGCTGACACTCCGGGGAGCGATCAGATGGGGTAACACCTTTTCGGTGTTGCTGAATGCCTTGACATTGAGGCATTCCAGCAATACCTGTTACGTCGGATCAGGCACCACAGCTGATGGACCCACGATGCAGTAATGGCGAGAATATCCGATAAACAAGCCGGGATCGAGGCAGGCAGCACAGGAGCGTAGTCAAAGAACAATAGCCGAGGTCGGGACGGGCAGCACAGGAGCGTAGTCAAAGAACAATAGCCGAGGTCGATCGCCGCCGACATGCCCGTGGAAGCGCCACACAGGCAGAAGAGGCACTGGTCGGGTGCCGCGAGCATGTAGCGGCGGATCGTCTCTCCGATCGCCGCTGATTTGCTGCTCATTCTTCAAAATACAACAGTGATTTATATACATCCAACTGTAGATCCAACTGAGAAATTAAAATATACACAGTCACATGTTCCAGTTTAGAAATAATTCAGAATTGTCTGCCCACAATCACCTTTCAGATTCAACAATTGGCTTTTAGAGTAAAAAGCACAAAAAGCTCAGAATTTTTGTCTGAAATTTGTAGGCCCACATTCACTCACACGCTCAGTGTGGGCATTGGGCAAAGAGCTTTGTTCCCAAATAAAAAAATGCCCCCGAATTGTCAGCTGAATTGAATGGGCATGGAACAAAATTTGTTGCCCGAAAACAAAAACCAAACCAAAAAATTTGTCTCGATCATTTTTGTCCCATCTGTATAAATCTAATATATATATATATATATAATATATATATATATATATAAATAGATATACTTGTGGCGATGGACCGAAAATCAACTTAACATTTGACGTGACCACCCTAATTTGCCATACAAACAGCATCAATCTTTCTAGGCACACAGGTTTTTAAGGAACTCGGTAGGTAGGTTGTTCCCAACCATCTTGGGGAACTTACCACAGTTCTTCTTTGGATTTAGGCAGCCTCAGTTGCTTCTCTCCCTTCATGTAATCCCAGACAGACTTGATAATGTTGAGATCAGGGCCACAAAGCATGCAGTCCAAACGGGATCACTAGAGACTCACACAAGGCTCATTCTTCCAAACACAACAGTGTAGGCTTTGGAAAGTGTCTTTGTGACAAGATTTCCCACCTGTTGTATTCATCCTTGACCCCATCATGTCTATTGAGCATTTTTAAACTTGTGGTCTTCTGCAACTGATCTCTGATGTGGTTGAGTGTGTTTTGGTTTCTTAAAGAAAATTGAATAATTCTGAACTAGAAAGCCACATGATGAAATAGGATTGTTTACACAAAGTAAAATTCAACCAGAATATCAAATATACCACAAAATTCTTGCCATTAAAGTAATGCATGTGGATTTTGGTTAGAGCATCCTTTTGTGTGAATAACCTTTGCCTCAAGTGACTCTCTTTCTCAGAAATCAGAATAAAATGTCATATTGGTAACTCTGGTTACTCTGACTATACAGGAAAGACACTTTTATCATTAAAGATTTCTGGATAGTCTGCGCAAAAACCTGGCAGATTAAACAATTGGCTTTAAGTGTAGAATACAATATTATAAAAAGATTTTCGTTTCCTGCGCTTTTGATTTTCCATAGGGAAATTAAATTTCACTCTCATTAACACTCTCTCACACATACCTGAATGCTCAAGATCAGCAAACTTCATCTTTTTTAGAGGTGGTCACACATGCTGATGATCAGTTAATCAATGGCATTTAATTATCAGAACATGTCTGCTACTTAACATCTTAATTTCTATGGAAGCACATTTTCACACATGGCTTCTCCATTTTGGCTTCATTTTTGTTGCATAAATCATGACATGGTGTAATATGTCACGTGTTGTATTTACCTAATTCTTAGACCTGCTAAGGAACAGATGATTGTTATGTTGTCCTAATATGTTTAGTCATAGAATTCAAATATCAGCACTTTTGCATAAACAAAACTAGATATTCGAACTTTAGTGAAAAATCCGGTCCATTTTACTAAAATTATCATAGATATATTTTAAAATTATCTACATGCAAAAATCCTTAATGTAGTAAAAACATATTCACTGCAACACATTTGTTTTTCATATATATCTACACAAGAAACGGTTTCCAGAACAGTATCAATTTGTCACAAAAAATTCAATTGTGGTTTTCCTGTAAGCAAACATATTTTTGGTTTTGACTTCTTTGGTTTACATTCAGGGATAATTTAGAACTTCCTGTATGATAGATTTGATGGTTGGACTCTCCCTTGTTTAATGTTATTATAAATTATTGGGTTAACGTGATTGACCAGACTCAACTTAAGTCACACATTCCTTAATGCTAACATTAAAAAAAGCTCTACCTACCCCAAGCGGGAGGATGAGGACCATCCAGGAACCCATTGGGTACCAGGGGGGAGGAAACTGAAGAGTGAATATCCTTGTGCACCTTCGTGGCACTCGTACGCTGCCCATCATAAAGTTTTGTTCTGGTGGTGAGTTAAAATGTTTAATTCACCTTCAAATCCCCTTTTTTAGTCCATGCCCTATTGTAAGTATATTTTAATTCATTATATATATATATATGTATGCCATGTTTATGATAACATTATGATAACATTATATAAATATATTAGGGGCCAATACAAACCATTGGAAATCTGTTCATAAACAGGACTATGCATAGGACACGGGGTTATGCATTTAGACTGGAAGAAAGGAGATTTAGACTTAAGCAGAGGAAAGAGTTTTTTACAGTAAGGACAATAAGGATGTGGAATTCTCTGCCTGCAGAGGTAGTTTTATCAGCGTCTGTACAGACGTTTAAACTGCAACTGGATGGATACCTGGAAAAACATAATATTCGGGGATATAATCTTTAATTATGGGGAAACAGCTTATTGATCCAAGGAGAAATCTGACTGCCATTTTGGGGTCAAGAAGGAATTTTTTTCCCTGGTTAGTGCAAAATTGGAAAGAGCGAAACCGGGGTTTTTTGCCTTCTTTTGGATCAACAGCAACAAATTAACAGATATAGGAAAGGCTGAACTTGATGGACGCATGTCTTTTTTCAGCCTATATAACTATGTAACTATGATACATTGAAGAAAGTTGTAACTTTTCTTGTATACATGCTGTACCTGTTATGGTGTCGAAACATCTGCATATTTGTTTGAAAAATAAGTGATGGTCTATATGTTTTTATGCCTCTCCATAAAATGCTATTTTTTATAGTATTATTTGAAACGAATAACAAGATCTGTTTGCATGTTTTGATGATAAGACTAATTGTTGCAGTTACTATTAAAATTTGTTTCCAAAATGTAACTTTCTATTTTATAGTGCAATATTGTATAGTCTGATTGGGAAGGTGTTTTAGATGACCATAAAGTTCATATGAAGAGCTCTAGGGAATCTCCTGATGCTCAATAGATAAAATATTATGAAATGTGATCATTTATGCAAAAATGGAAAAATGAAGCATTTAAGGGACCTGTTGCTTATCAAATTAAAATGTCCTATAGCTTTTGCTTTTTGTTTGACGATCAGAGTAGTTCAAACAGAGATATTGAGTTTAAAAGTTTAACTCCTGTAGCTATCAATCTATATCTCCCATAACAATATTTCTTATATTGAAGTCCCTTGTCCTCACCCCACCCTCGCTAAGGCTGCCTGAACCAATCAACAACAATTAGCAATTTAACAAAAGGTCAGATATAATTTAACAGGGAGGAATAATTATGCAAATCCTGAGAGCAAAAAATTAAGATGGTTGCACATCTTATTGGTTTCAATGATGTGTGTATTGGTTCATTGAATGCAATTTTATTTATTATGTTATTTTAGTGTTTAGAACTGCATTAAACAACGACTTTGGGTCATTTTACAAATGCTCAGCTTTCACTAGGTGTCACTGTTTGAACACCAGTCAATTAAAAAAGAGTCTTATCTTTCCAGTACCTTGTATAGTACATAGATTTTGCTTCAGATAATAATAAGTGTGTTCCCCATTCACTACCTTACCTTGCAGATAGGTAAATTTAAGTCTGGAAGCATGCAACTTAACCAAACTGACCACTCGACTTTTTAGTGAAACGAACCCCTCCTGTGCAATGTAATGACAAAAAACATTCACTAATGCTGGTTTGGGCATGCCTATAACAATCTTGATCGGAGTTTTAAGAGTGGAAAATTTACAGCATGCTCTAGGAATTCTAGGTAGACAGGTGCAGATATATACACAAGGTATGCCATTTCTTACGCAGTGTTACATGAGTTCATTTGGTTTCCAACATTAATGTTCTTTCCACAAAAGAATCTGTGTAATGCACTTTAAAGGGTTAATATTTGAAGAACCTTGGAGAAAGCTCATAAAAAGATTTACAAGTATGAGGTAAGAAAAGCTATAGTAGTGCATTTCTGTAATCAGTTCCAGAGTGGATTACATTTCAAATTGGGAGAAATGTTATTAGGTCATTATCTAGCTAAATCTAGAGAGGCAGAGGATGTGCAGCAAGGTATTCTGACCTAGGGTGATAGGTCCAGGGGAACAGGTGTGCAATGGACCAGTTACAAGTTTCCTATGAAGGACAGTGCTGTGTTAGCACAGCCTCCATAGTAGGCAGTAAAAGGAGCTGTGCACCTTTAAAAAGTGTCAGCATATGACGCCTTGGGCTCACGGGATTTTTGTTTGCTTTCTATTTAAACAAAGCTGCAAGGCCAAAGCTTTTTACTAAAATTCACTGCTGTAACTCTCTTGTACTTTTTGTTGTTTGCTTTTGTGGTGAGGAGAGCAAAGTTTTGGGAGTAAGGTTTAAGTAATTGTTAAGTCCCCCCAAACTCCTATTCTAGGGGTTGTGAGACGCTGGGGGTGCAGAGCTCCAGAGGTGCAAGGATGGAAGGAGGATAGTTACACAGCAAATAGCTCTGTCTGATTACTAATCGTCAATCGAAGGGTTGCCAAATGGTGAGCCGAGCATTGATTTATAAAGGGGCAAAATTACATTTTTATCCCGTGAATTAATGCCCCTTTTTATACATGACAATACCTTACTGGCCTTAGCAACTGCTGACTGACATTGCACATTGTTTTCTAGTTTGTTGTCTATAACAATTCCCAAATCCTTCTCATTTGTTGTTATCCCCAATTCACTACCATTTAGGGTGTAAGTTGCTTGTGCATTCCTTACCCCAAAGTGCAAAACTTTGCATTTATCTACATTAAATTTCATCTGCCATTTGTGCACCCAGTCCCCCTAAATCTAAATCCCTCATCTGAAAACACAGAAACAAGACTTTCAACGCCTATTGCAAGGTCATTTATAAATATGTTCAATAAACTGGTCCCAGAACAGAACCCTGAACAGCACTAACCACATTTGTCCAGCTTGAAGATTTACCATTTATAACAACTCTCTGTACTCTATCACTAAGCCAATGTTCAATGCAAAAACAAGAATTTGCATTTGGACCAATTTCTTTCAGTTTGAATACTAACCTATTGTGTACAACTGTGTCAAATGCCTGTCTGTCCTGGTGTGTTTGGGTATCGGTGTGGCAGAGTCTGTCCTGGTGTGTGTTTTTGATCATCTGTTTCCTGGCACTTTACTTTAGAGGACAAAACTTTCTAGGCTCATAAATCAGTTAGAGGAAGAGTAAAGGTTTTACCGTGTCAGTAGCAGCAGTTACAGACTGATGAGAGCTGGAGTGTAAGACAGTGATGGTTGACTTACCAGAAGCTGAGATTAATGCTCATTGCTCACCTACCATACTGTAAGATAATAGTTTATTTTAGTGCAGAAAACTTACTGTTGTGGGGTGGAGTGGAGAAGCTGTAGTGACTACTGTAGTGTATTACAGGGTCTGCAGCAGACGTTTCCCCTGTTCCTGATTAGAGTTTAGTCGATTCAGACAGTTGCTCATTTAAGCTACTAGTCAAACCTGTAATTTGTGGACAAGTTAATTGGTTTTATAATCATAGTCATCATATCATCTATTATTATTCATTGATATGTGGCAATAAATATTGGTGGCAATATAATATGTATATGGATAACATATACTATTGGGGAAATTCAGTCCTGCTCCATGAGCCTGCATATTCCTGTCATCTGCCAGTGTTTGCATGCCCAGGCCCAGTGCCCTAACACTACTACTACTGATGCACCACTTTGGCTGTCCTTACAATCCAGATTTCAATGAGGCATTCAGCACTGTCCCCCAGACTTATAAATAAATTGGGTTTGGATATAAGAATAGTTGATAAGGCAATGGTTGAGTAATAGGATGGAGAAGGTTGTAGTTAATGGCATATATTTGGAGGAAGAACCTCAGGTATCAACATTGGGACCATACTTTTGAATATTTTTATTAGCAATATTACAAAAGGTCTTAATGGTATGGTTTGTTTTTTTTGCCGATGATATAAATGTCTGTAACACGGTAGACATTCTGAGTAGAATATTGCACTGGGGGCACTGTTCTGTCAGTTACAAAGGAAGAGAAGGATTTACTTAAAGGTAAGCAGCCAATGCAACTTCCAAGCATCGGAAAAAGCAAGCAGGATTCTGGGTTGCATAGGGAGAGGCATTAGTAGCAGAAAGATGGAGGTGGTTCTCCCACTTTAGAGATCTGGTCAGGCCTCACCTAATGTATAATGTATGGTTCTGTTGTAGCCCATAGAGCAGCACAGCTAAACAGTAGGCCTTGACTGTAGTGTAGAGGAGGAGTATGCTTTTTGGCAGGTATTTATGGGGGAGGGAGTTGGGGGTAGGTTATTTAAGCTATTGGTTTCCCAGGCTTGGAAGCCAATGTTTAGTTAGCTTACCTGGTTGCGTCTCCCTCCCCCAATGATTTCTAGCTCTGTGAGTTTGTGGAGTATGTCACAGTCGATGGGGCGGCAGCTTGCCAGGTATCCAGTGAGTTAATATGGTGGGAAGAGAACTGTTGGTAACAACCGGTGGGAGGTTGTTAGCTGTCAGTGCTGGGAATCTCAGGTCTAGGTAGGCACCTGAGTATGTCCCTTCCCTAAGTGGTATTTGTCTCTAGTACCCGGAGTACTTGGCAAGCTTAGTGGTGTTTTGCTGAATATATTTACATGTTTATATTTACATGTTTAATGTATCAGGTTTTGGAGTGGCAATGACTCTAATAAACATTGGCTGTGGCCTTTTCTTTTCCAACTGTAATTGTGAGTGTGTTGTCATTATTGGGGGTTAAAGGGGGGATAAGCCTAGTCCGGAGGTCAAGGCTACAACAATCAAGGAGGAGCAATGTTAGAACAAGGGGTCATGGTCTAAAACTACAGGATCAGAGGTTTAGTGAGAGGATGGTGGATGAAACAGTCTCCCTGCAGAAATGATGGAGGCTAATATAGTGAGGGAAATTAAACAGGCATGGGATTAGACATAAAGCTATACTACAGGACCAAAGATTTATAGGGGTTTAAACCCCCTACATCAGAAACATGGGCAGACTACATTAAGGAATGAGGCTGATAAGCTACAGCACATTGGGTAAAGTTTCTTCAACACTATTGACATGCTTCGGTACTACTAGAAGAAGCCTACACTTCATGGGCTGATTCTAGTTCTCATACAGTTCTAACAGAGCAGAAGAAAAAAAAGCATTGTATCTCTACATCTCCTGCAGTCTGTGCAGATGGTACAAAAACCTTACTAAGTGTATAAACTAATGTATACATGCATAAACTAATAAATGCAACATAAATTAGAACATGCCTGTAATATGTTTTTTCTTCCTCTCTGTAATGCTTTGTCACTGCATTGTTTATTAAGAAGTGGTGAGGATAAGTTGCTCATGACTTATTTTTGTGGTTCACTGGCTCCCCATAAATCATAGCTACATGAATGGGGAAACCTTCAACCATTTGTTCCGAAACGTTTACTAAAATACTACATTTTAATATAGTTATACGGTCTGTCTGAACATTTAAAAATGCCATACACACTTGCCATATATATTCTGGTGTATAAGCATTCCCTAGCCGTTGGAAGATGCATTTTTTGTACAAATGTTTTTTCCTTATAGAGGAACATGGTAAATAGGACCATTGGAGCTTAGATTTAGTGGAGAGAAATTGCGATGGTGGTGGAAGGGTAGAGCAAGAAGATTCTTTCAGGAGTGGGAAACTCCCAAGGGTTCTCCAATGGAGATACAACATAAAAATCTTATTATCTCAGAATTTAGTTGATTGATATATAAAGATTTTCCATGAGGATATTGTATCGTCATTAAATCCTGTTCTCAACTTGCAACCAAAGTTATAAACAATTGCGAACAACTGTTAATTGTGAAAATGGAACCTAGAGGATTACCTGAAACATCTAATGGAGTGTTTGTTCTCAGCTTATCCTTATAAGGTGATGGAAAACCTTAGAACAGCATGTATACCAGCTGCTATGGAAAGAAAGGAACATTTCAGGAAGCATCTTAGATAAATATTTTTATTGGAAAGATTGCTTTGTCGTTCTTTTTACATGGCTGACCTGTTGTGGAGGCAGCACTATCCAACTTTTCCTTCTGCTTGTCAAAAGGAAGATGTCCCAGGAGACGATTTGTTTCATCAGTTGTGTCTGTACTGGTGGCCGGGCATGTTTAGAGCAGCAATATACTGTACTATTTTCTCACTGTTCGTTTGATGCGTTCTAACTTAATTGAAACTCTAGTGTCCTCTTTGTTTAAGTCACAGGTGTTGAACACTAGCGCCATGTTTAAAGCATAATACTTAGTTCTCCCATTTAGTTATGTTTCCTGTCAGATCCATCCTGCAACATCTGTAACAGTGAAAATGTTTCACGCAAGTCCTAAGGGCAATATAATTTTGCAGAAAGAAGTTCTAGAAGAACATAAGGTGGAAAAAAAATAGACCATATTCCTGGAAAAGGTGAACCAGGCAATAAATAAGAGATTTTTTGTTTCCAGTGTCTGGAAGTAAAGGTTAGTTTGCGCATTACAAAAAATAATGTATGCTTTTGTACTATGGTAAAGTATGAATAAGTATAATAATCAACTAATATGTTATAGACATAGGCATCACTACAGGGGGGCCAGGGGGCAATAATAATAATAATTGATATTCCTTGCCCCCCCTTCCGAGTTTGGAACCCCCCAGCTGCAGTACCAAATGGCACAGTGCCATCTTAACGTTTAGGCACACTGGGCAGTTGCCCAAGGGTCCCATATTCTGGGGCCTCGTGGTGAATCACATTGCTGCCAGCAAAGTGATTCACCTCAAAGCCCCTAAAACAGTAGCAGATCTATAATGGAGGAGGCGAGTAGAGAGGCTGTCTCCCCTGGGCTAGTCATCAGGGCTGCGCCGAGGCAGCTGCAAGATATTGATCTCCCCAACGCCTGATGAGCAGGGCAGCTTGGGGGGATCACAATTCCCCTGTAACTTCAGACCTTGGCTTCTATTCTCCCTAATCACTAGGGACAGACCTCGCTCTCCCACAACTGGATGGAAGATGATAGAAGATGAGGGAAGATGATGGAGGAGGAAAGATAAAAGATGAGGATTGTGAACATATGTGAGGAAACAGTTCAGGCCTTGGTGATCAGCATGAGGTGCGCCCATGACACTTGGCTGAAGGTGGAGCTTGCTGGGTACCCAATTTTAAAATACGGAACTGTATATTGAACTTGGAATTCGTGTTTGCTGTTATTGACCCTTGGCTTGCCTGACTACTCTTCTGCCTAGTGATTCTGATCCTGCATTGCCCTACCTGTGTATCAACCTCTGGCTTGTATGGCTAATCATTTAGTGTACCGAACCTGGCTGCATCATTCCCTGGCATTTTGTATCATCAATCTGTGACTCTAGCGTGTAGCTTACCTATACAAGTTTCTGGATCTGTCTGTGCATTGTCTACTACACTAAGTATCGAACTTTACCTTCCTACACCTGAGCCTCCTCTCTGTTAGGATCATCTAAATCCCTGTCGGCTTAGCTTAGGGCCCCCAATCCTTGCTAGGGCTGAAGAACGTGTGGGGTGAGTGCTTATTCTGTGATAGCGGATGTGATATTTATACATAGAACGTACAGAGTTGTGGCAGTTTAAGTCAACACTGCACATTAAAGCCCATACTGATGATGCCCCCTCCTTCTGTGAGAACTCTATTGAATCATAATTGTTTGGAACCAAAAATTCTGTGTGACCCTCTGTGTTTTGGCATCCACAGGGTTTCCTTTCAGCTTACCACAGTTTAGTCCACACAAATGTGGTTGCGTGCATCACTCACTGCTTCCCTTTATTATTCCAATCTTATAGGGGTTAAGCCAAGGTAAGGGAAAGACAATTGGCTTGCAAACCATTCAAAATTTCCGTTTACTAATGTCTAACATATTTCTCAGAAGCAGTCAGAAACCACATAAATATAGTTACAAGCCTTATGGCCAATTTCAGTTGATCACATGTTTTGCTGTTACATTGTGGCATAAAGACTGTGATTAAATTGTTTTACTTATACCTATTCTGTATCCTGTGGTGTCCGCTTGTGTCCATGCAAATGTATTTTCACTTTTTATTTGCACAATACTACTACAATCTATAATGTATACAAACACACAAAATGTAGCAAGAAATGAAAGCGTGTAAAATGTGGAACAGGAAGAAGAGCCCTCTTAAAGGGAAATCTTATTTTTTATTAGAAAATGTTTTCTTGAAATGGGTTAAATGCTGAAATACTAACTTAAGATATAATAGTGTCTGTGGATAGCCAGAAAAAAATGTACTCGTTCTTAGAGGACCCTGTCAATACGATTCACTCTTTAGTAGGGTGTGAATACTAGAAGTAGGTAAATGTTACAGTTATTAAGCTTGTAATTACAACCACTTGCTGGTGGGAGTATATGGAGCCCAGAAACATGCAGAAATAAAATACAAAAAGTGCAAACATTTCTCCACATCAAAGTAACATTTTCTTTAAAGTATAAGCTCTAATAGTACCGGTATTTCCCAAAGAAAAAATGTTTTATAAATGCCATAAAAGCATCCTGTATGAAGATAGTGAGCACACTTGGAACATGGTCTTCTATATAAGGCTTTAGTTGTGTATGTGCTAGCTAAATTTAGTCTTATTCAAGAAAAAAATGTATTTAGTAGTATTGGCCCAAGAGTCTTTAGTTGAAGTTCACACCTTATTGGGCCAACAAGTAAGATTTAAACTTGCATAAGCTTCTGGGACCTTGGATGTCTCAGATAGAATGGCAAACTAAGAAGTGGGAAGTCTTATTTAACAAATTGTAGTTTTATATCATCAAGGAAAATACATACAAACAACATACATTTTCAAATTATTGTTTTTTTTTTCATAAAACTAGGTAAAAAAAATTGCATATTTAATACATTAAAAAAAATAAGACAAAATATAAGGTTTTGAGGAAAATGCCATAGTTATTTTGTGCAAGAGTTTATAAAATGTCTGGAAAAAAATGCAGAAAAAGCAGGAAGATTCCCATTTGTTGCTTTAAATTACAACTTCCAAATCAAAATGTGTAAATATTAGCTATTGTTGGAAAACCACACTTTTCCAGTTGGGTTACCGCGTCAACCACTCACAAAACCCAAGAAAATCAAAGATTGTAAAAGTTCTGCTTACATGTATTTGAACTGTAGACTTAACCATAACTATAGGAGAATTTTCACCACGGGGGAAATCCAGCTTACTCAGTATTGATTTCCGACACATTAAATCAAGTTGTTTTGTGTGACTGTAATGTTGTGTTATTCTATGGTTAGATGTAACAAATCCTTTCATCATTAAAGGCTTGGCAAGATTAGGCTAGTCTTCTTAGAAATCAGATTCTTGTGTGATGACTTCATTGCCAACTTTCTGCTGTATGTGTGGCTATGAAATACATATAATGGAAAAACAATTATCAGAACAGTGCAATAATATTTACTATAATGCTGACAGATACCCTGAAATAGCACCTACCAAAATATACTCTGTGGATCCAAGAAACAGTGTTGCTCTTCAAGTACAAACTAATGTATATATCTTGTGGGATTTACTCAAATATAAATTGTTCAATCAGTGTCCCTCTTTGAAGCTTGCACGTATGAACCTGACTGGCTCCCACAGAGCCCTTTGCCCTGGGGCCCCCCAACTTCACCAAACATGTCCCAAAGTGCCACCTTTGTCCTAAATAGCCTGTGCTTGCCACTTTTGTCCCAAACAGCTTGTGAGTGCCTTTGCCCCAAGCTGCTTACCAGTGCCATCCTATCCCCAAACAGCCTGCCTGTGTCATATTTGCCCCAGCGTGTCAGTGCCCACAAACAGTTTATCTGTGCTATATTTGCTCCATTTGCTGGTCTGTGCCTTCATTGCCCTCAACCAGCTTGTCTGTGCCATCATTGCCCCCAAACAACTTGTCTGTGCCTTCTTTGCCCCTTGTCCCTGCCAACCTACACTCAGGCACACATATGCAACTTATTACACTAATTATGCATCCCAACACACGCTTACTGATACTCACTAACACACACATACACATTTGTTCTAACACACACACACTCCCTCTTACACTACTCACACATCCATGCTCACACACACTTATGCATAGACATCCATGTTCACACACTTATATATAAACATTCATGCTCACATACACTTATACATACATGGCCATGCTCAAATACACTTATACATAGATAATCAGGCTCACATACAATTATACATAGAAATCCATGCTCACATATACATATAATGTATAGACATTCATGCTGACATGCCCACATACATACAAACATACATAGCCCACACCCGCTTATTTTCACCTCTTCTCCAGTCTTGGTTTCACCCTGGGGTCACATGACATGACGCTCTTGCATCCCCGTGCCAGTTTAAAATGGCTTAGAAAGTGCCCTTCGGAACTGGAAGAGTCGCATGGTGTCACCCCAGGACCTAGATGCCCCTTCGCAGTTGTGACCGCTCTAGTTATGACACCGGTATAATGGTCAGGTGTCCCAATACATTTGTCCATATCGTGTATCTTATAGGGGTGCCAATACGCACTACCTCTATATGAATGTTAAGTAAGGGATCTTGGTTTTGGATAATGGAGCTGGGAATTGAACCCTGTTTCTTTTGTAACATATAAGCATGTAATGTAAATTACTCCCAGACTTTTATAGAAACAGGCTTTGAATGTCACAAACCCAGAAAACACTGTGTAATAACATATCAAAAATTGTGCTGAGCTTTGTCTTTTCTAGTTTAAGATCCGCATGCAAACCTAGTTTTGCTGTGTTTCTCAAAAGATGATACCTAAAATCCGTTTAAAGGTTACATTCTTCTCAAAATGGTAGATAAATTGCTTGTCTAAGTATTTGAATTCACTCAGGTCAAATCTTCATACTGCTACTTGATGGTGCTTAACAGTTTTTGGTTATTAAAGTAAATTTACTGCTGTATATAAAGAAATTGCAGCTCACCGTAATTGGTAACAGAGGGCTTCATCTGAATGCAATGCAATCTACAGATTTGTTTCTTCAGAAAGTGAGAATTAAATAAAACAGGACTGACAAAAAGTAATGAATCGCTGTTTTGCTTGTGTGAATACAGGCAATATCAATTATTTAATATAACAAACGTTTTATATTTTTCAATAGTATTATATTTATTTAATTTACAAAATGAGTGCATATTGATTGATGGGAGCAAAACTATATGGGAAATGGGGGTAAATCGTAAACCATAGTCACAGGGGATCTTTTGGTAATGCCAAGAGGAATGAGTTCTCAGCCACTGTGTAGTTTCATGCCATGCATCCCCATTTTAACTTGATAAAGTGTGGTGTAATATGGTGAAGAACAAGCAGTAGTGTGGGTGGTGTATGATTAAAAGTAATTCTGGTGTAAAGTTTGAAAAAAAAGACTTACGCTTATATTATTAGCTGAGACATACCATTGGTTTCTATGGTAATAAGACCTCTTCAAAAACTTTCAGCAATAAGTATTCTGCACGATTACAGGGCCCATGCACATTCTTTCGCCTTCACATAACCTAGCAGGAACATGTTCTTGCAGTGGATAAGCAATTTCAGCTTTTATTGTGGTGACCTGCATTGAAGCTATAGAGGCATTCGGGGATGGCCACACTTTAATTAGGGTCATCCCAGGATGGGATACAGACATATTTTAGTATTTACCATAAAAACTAATTTACATGTAATTGTAGCTCCATAACATCCACAAATAAAACAAGAATAATGAAATATTTAATCATTTATTGAGCTAGGTTCTTTGCATGGGTTCCAAAGTACATTGTTTTGTCACTAATAATTCACACAGTTATAGACTTTTTGTTTATCCTTGTGCATTGTAGGTTCAATAAGTTAATATTCTACATTTCATTAGAAAAATAAAACATGGTGTAGATGCATTTGTATAATGTTCTTTTAATAAGTAGCATACAATATGATTAAGTATTTTAGAAACTTAAAGTCATAGAAAGTCAACCAGCTAATTGTTGGTTCAAATGGTGTGAAAGATATCATGTGTTTGTTTTCTATTAGTTAATGGAAGAAACAAGATGGTATAACCCTAAAAAATGTTTAAAAGTCTTATAAAAGACACAGTCCATTCTACCGAGCTTATGAAGATGCACAGCACCAGGTACAAAGCACTTCAGAATCTGTGCTCCATAGTCACCATAGTGTAAATGGGCCGTAAAGAGGAACCCCCCAGACCTGCTGCCATAGGTATAATCAACATAAACCACATTACACCACTGGTTTTACCTAGCATTGTGTGTATGTGGATTACACTTTCCTGTACCTACTTCTAAACCATTGGTACAATATTGTTATATTGTACAGCACTGATGAACAAGCTTACCCTGAGCACTGCAGAAAACTAATGCATTCTGATTTCTATAGTGGCCTAATATAAAGCTACCATGGTATATCATACTTGCTTTTTAATGTTGATATTGATCTACAGTGATTTGTGTATTGCTTAATTAAACATTTTTAAATATCTTTTTATATTGTTTTGCTACTTGATTTAATGACATCCATGATGTACTATGATTACATTGTTTTTATTCTGTAATGGTACAACACAAACGTTATTAGCAAACCTGCTGTGGATGTCACACAGCATGTATTCCTCAAATGGCGGTAAGTAGTTATTTCAGATGATTTCCAGTTACGCTCATACTTGATACAAAATTTGTCTTTGACGAGTAGTGCATAAAGATGTTTGAACCACACCATTTGTTTCTATGGTGATACAATTTAGAAGAAAAGGGTTAATCTCCAATGGTTTTGTTTTCAAATTAGTAAACCTTAATATATAAATAGTCTGCTATGCAAATGTATGTATGTAATGTTTACATGCAAATTCTAAAAGATGGGTAACAAGCACAAACTTGTTGGGGAGAAATGGGGATCGAGTCAATGCCCAGTTACAACCTTAATAGTGGTTGAAAATATATGGTTTGTGGTTCTTCTCACAATGATACTGTGGCTGTTAAAATGCATCATGGAAATCAATAGAATCAATAGAAAGCAGCTTCTACTAAGCACTTTAGTCGGATGCGCAGCATGTTAGAGCGACTTACAATAAATGGATACATTTTGAGAAGTACATTGCAGACCTTAATTAAATACTCTGAACATGTACAGAGTAGATCATTAATTTATGCCGGTGGTAAACAGACATCAGAACAAACATCTGCAAAAATCAGCAAATATTCATACATGCAGTTGAACGGTTAGCAATAGTTTTTTTTGGATTTGTGCCCTGCCAGTTTAGTTACTTACTTGAGAGTATAATTTTAACACATGATTTTCATATTCAGGAAAAGTCTATTTTTTAAATGGGACAACAACTCAATACCATGGCAGGTCTCAAAGTTGTGGAGAGCACCAAAAGGTAAGCAACTCATTAATCTGGACATTATTTATCACTGAAAATCTGATATTTATAATAAGCTTTTTAATGTATATATATATATATATATATATATATATATATATATATATATATATATGCAGGAAGCCAGTTGTCGGATTTAACAGTCATCCCTCATGGATATGGGATGTGCCATATGGCAGATGTCTGGTGGATTGAACACAGAGGGATCCTTTATACCTAATTGTATATCGAAGAAACGTGTAGACGCTGTCATGGAGCCATTCTTTGTGTAGATTTCTTGCACTGGGTAGCAATCCTTGTCTGTATAAACTCCAACCCATGTTTCAGCTGTAACAAGGAGAAAGAATGTGTAGATGTTGTGAGCTAGAGCCTATTGTTGATGAAGATGAAAGAAGCCAATTATGACCAAAAATAAATATATCAACAATTTCTCCATCTATACGAAGGTCCCTTGTAACCTTTATTATTCCTTTACACACACAAGCATATACACATCTGTATATGATTTTTGCTGTAAATATTACTGTTTTTTTTACCATAAATAGCTCTCAATATTTTAATTTATAGTGACTAAACAGTAATGTTTAGTGGAAGACCCACAAGTGCACAGTATCCTTCTGGGTAGTTTCTATTTTCATCATACACTCAAGTCATGTGGCCTTGATTTAAGGATTTGTGAATGATGCTTAGTAAAATATGGATGGGCCGATAGATAGAGATTTCGATAGTGGTAGGAAAAGCTTGTCTGCAATGTTATTTATTCATTTAATGACCCATCTTGTTACGTAAAAGTGTTGCCTAAATTTCCAAACTTTTTAATAGATGGACAATACAACCAACTTCCCAACTTTTGTTACTTTTTACTTTGTACCAAAGGAAATAGGAAACATATTAAGTATTATAGGGAAGATCTTTACATGAACTTTTTTCTATCTGCCAGTTATTCTGAATAACATATGGACCTCCTCACAATGAAGACCCCATGGGATCTATACTGCCTGCCTTTCAGTATATGAGATTTCACAGCAGCCGTAACTTTAACATTAAGGTATACCCATGGGTCAACAGCCTTTAGAAGTACATGAACAGACTCTGTTTACGGTAGCAACTTCTAAATCACAACTCGTAACTAAGGAACGTTCTGTTCCCAAAGCTAAGATCACCAACATATGCGTTTTTTTCATCCACGTTCCACTTTTGGTAATGGCAGAGGTTTTTTAAAAATGTTTTTCATTTATCAAGTGTCGGGTACACAAATAGATCTGAAACATCCAAACTGTATTTTTTTATACCAGGATTGTTGTAGCCCTGTTTCTTGTATATTGTATATTACTTATAACATTGAAGCTGAATCCAGATGGATCTACTACAGGCGACACTTTCAAATTTCTTACTGTAGTTGGGCTTCTTATTTCTAAGGATAATTGCATATGTATAATTTTAAGGAATTATTGGTGAGTTTAAATAGATTTATGGATTTAAATTAAGCTAACAATGATAATAGTGGATACTTACATTTTCTGGCTGGTTTTCGATCAGACCATTCCTGAACTGTGATTTGGTCACCAGGGCCACCGATGTAGAAGTGATCTTCAAATGTTGAGTTTTCAGGTATATCATAAGGATCCCATGGTTCGGTCAAAGTATTTTTTGAGCAGGATTGTGTAACATGCTCAATCTTAAACATCACAGCCTCTTTGTACAGGTAGATGTATTCATATAACCTAGGGTAACACATTTACACATTTAATTACTGTTAAATCTGAAAACCTTTAAAATGTATTATATCAGCCATATTGGCCTATCTCCCCCCCATATTGGCTTCACCGAACGTGCTTACCTGGGGATACTTAAAATGAAAGCCCGAACATAACAATATAAAGAGAGAGACACAGAAACTGATCCCCCATGAAACCTTGTATTTATTCACTAATAGTCTAATTGGCTAAAGTGGACCACAAAATTATAATTCTCACTTTAAATGTTCATCAAAATAACCCTTTCCCAAACTAATTCACCTTTACTACCTAAACCCTATGGATCTTTCAGGAAATTCATTTTCAGAATTAAATTTTTTTTTGAAATGCACTCACCAGTTCATTTTCCAGAATACATATATCAATAAATGCTCATTTTCAGGCTCATAGATGTTGTTAATGTTCTTTATAATAATCGGTTGTTCAGCTTGTGTGCACCCAGGGTTAACCAAGTTTAGAAGGTAGTTTGCTGTTACATGACCAAACCATTTTGCTATCCATGTTTGGCTTTAATTTGAAAGTTAGGGAATGGAGTACAGAAATATTTTCCCTATACGTTTGTATTAATTGCATTATTTCCCTTTTGTGGAGAGGTTAAACTGATTTATAGGAATTGGAATAAATTAGCTTTTGCAAAAAAAATTCAATATAATCATATTTCTAGGCAAGCATTTAACGGTTTGGTATTATTACATGAATTTAGGCATCTGGGTTTTGTCCATTTATCCAAACTCTTTCAGCAGGGCACAGAGGGAATTGTATAGCTCTCTACCAAGGTTCATGTGACACGTCAGCACCCGATGTAAAAAATGCAGATGGAAAAAGAACAGAAGGATGAACTTGTCGGTGAAATATTTATTTTGCCCTAAATGTACCAAAAGTCACAAAAGTGTTTTTGTTGAATACATTTCATATGGATGTAATATTTCAATACACATATATAAGGTCTTAGGGAAAACTTTTAATCATGAACAAGCTGACGGCGAGATTTGTTCCTTAATATACATTTACTGCAAAGGTGTTATATAAATAAATTATTGCTATGGATATCCAAATTCATAAATGCACAGGCATTTAGTTTGAATGTCTTATACAGGCGCATGAAATACATTTTATACTATTTCATATCAAGTAATGTTAAGGATGCAGTTCCATCTACTCGGTTGAATTTCACTTTTTTGTAAGTCCTGCATTGAAAACATAATTCCTAGTATGGTCAATGTGTAAATCCTTTCAAAAAGTAATGCTTTAATGAAGTAAAATTGTGTGCTATTCATACATTTTGCTGTGAACACTTAGTTGTTATGTAACA
The DNA here is from genome assembly GCA_009364415.1 of Spea multiplicata. Taxonomy (NCBI): domain Eukaryota; kingdom Metazoa; phylum Chordata; class Amphibia; order Anura; family Pelobatidae; genus Spea; species Spea multiplicata. The sequence continues at coordinate 97,837 of VKOC01017750.1, forward strand.
CAACAGGTACTGTTGTTGTTGTTGCAATAGGAACTAAAACAGCTTCTGTTTTTTTTTACGCTATTGAACTTTCAAAGGAAAGAAAAGATGACAAGATATGCTAAGATTTGTTTGCTTAACATACTAGAGAGTACAGTTATTGATTTGTTGGCTGCGTCCAAAAAGCAGATTTGGTCCCCCACTTCTTAGAAACAATGTAGTCAAAGACAGGATTCTAATAGGTTTTGGTTTATTCAACAAATGTGCTCACAGTTACTGTCTGAGCACTACATGTTTTTTGTGTGTTGTGTTTTGCTCAATATTCTTTGCAACATTTTGAAAACAATACACTGTATCTATTCACACCAGTTTGTACTATGTCATATTTGTTATCTTTTGCAGCCTACCTTCAGTATAAGCCCACGGCACCAGGCTCAGGGACTGACGTTATGGAGACAAGGGTACCCTAGAGGTTACCGTTTCCTAAATGGAAACTGATTATTCTTCTTTTTGGGATTATAATGCGTCCTTGCAATATGCTGCCCTAAACTAATAGCTAGTTTGAAACTACCTTTGGGAATGCTCTTCTACTGTTTACCCCAAATCATCATTTAAGATTTAGGCAGCATTGTTGAAAGCTAAAAGTGACGAGTAGGAGCTAAGCTATTATTATGTGGCAGGATGCTGTTCCACCCATCAGAAACTGGCTTTGGGTCCTGTTTTAAAAATTTTCCCAAGCTCTACGGTATTTAGGTGAGCACCATTGATGACTGTCTTCTCATGGGGCTAATCAAATTCAGGAAGCTGTGTTAGAGCTCTGTCATTTTCAAAGACAGAAAATATGAAAATGTTCTAGTTTTGTTGTGCCAGACCCATCACTTCTCATCATGTTTTATATTAAAATATGTAAATATTTCAAGATTAATATATATATATATATATATGTAAGTATATTTTCTGAGTACAAACTGATTTTGTTCTGTGGTTTCAGGAACATAATAGCAGGTCTTCTACTTAGTTCTTAGGAAGTAGAGGATATAGGCCAATTTTCCTTGATATATCAACCACCATTAATTTAGGAAGAGTGTCCTTTGATTGAACTGGGCGATTTTCTAAATCTTTGTAATTTTTTTCCATGGTGCACTTATTTATTTATTTTTAGCAACCTCACTTCATCCTCCCAAACCCTTTTAAGAAATTATCCTAGGAATCCAGACAGTCTGGTCTCTGCCTGATCTTGGAGGAGATACCCACTTGACATCCTCTTCATTCCCACACTAAAGATACTTTATATAATTCCTTTTTACTTGAGTATTGGACATGGACACTGTTTTGGTTTTATGATATAAAGGATTCCTGGAAAAATAAATAATCACCCTTGCAAGAATAAAATGTTAAGCACATTCAGGAATGAAGAAAACTGAACATTTGGTGTTTGGCCCTGGTACCCGGATAACTTGGCCAACTTGTTTGGTTCTTGTTGTATATATTTACGTGTTTTGGAGTAATTCTCTTTGTTAGCTCACCTATGTTTATTGTTTCAGGTTTTTTTGTGACAATGACATTAATCAATAAGGTGGCCTTTTCAAACCCAATAAGTCTGGTGGTTGTGTCATAAAACATATATAAATATTAATATATTTAAAGGAAATCCTTCACTCTTGACAGCTTAACAAATGGTGGCAAAACTAGCTTATCTAATGAATTTCCTGTCTTCAAATCGTATCCTTTTCCTCATTCTCCCATTCCAAATGTTGCTTTAGTGGAACTGAACAATAGGGGAGAAATAACTTAATGGGAGGAATAACTATGTGGGTTCTGAGAAAAGGAAGATGGCTGCTACCATGAGATACACACATGGTAAGTTTCTAATACATACAGTATCTCACAAATCACACCCCTCACATTTTTGTAAATATTTTATTATATCTTTCATGTGACAACACTGCTACAATGTAGTGAGTGTACAGCCTGTATAACAGTGTAAATGTACTGGCCTCTCAAAATAACTCAACACACAGACATTAATGTCTAACACCTTGGCAACAAAAGTAAGTACACCCCTAAGTAGAAATGTCCAAATTGGGCCCAAAGTGTCAATATTTTTTGTGGCCACCATTATTTTCCAGCACCGCCTTAACCCTCTTGGGCATGGAGTTCACCAGGTTGCCACTGGAGTCCTCTTCCACTCCTCCATGACCACATCACGGAGCTGGTGGATGTTATAGACCTTGCGCTCCCCCACCTTCCATTTGAGGATGCCCCACAGATGCTCAATAGGGATAAGGTCTGGAGACAACTTCTGGATATGACGCTAAGTACGTGCACTCAACTTCTTTGGTCGACCATGGCAAGGCCTGTTCTGAGTGGAACGTCCAGTGAAACCGCTGTATAGTCTTGCCCACTGGGCTGCAGCTCAGTTTCAGGGTCTTCTTATAGCCTAGGCCATCTTTATGTAGAGCTACAATTCTTTTTTTTCAGATCTTCAGAGAGTTCTTTGCCATTAGGTGCCATGTTGAACTTCCGGTGACCAGTATGAGAGAGTGTGAGAGCAATAACACCAAAATTTAACAAATTTAAGAAATTATGCTTGTGGCTCCCACTCTCTTGTAAACATCTCTAAGTAAGTAATATTGTATAACCTAACCAAATTTATGTTCACAAAAAGAATACTTTACAGTTACATACTCCCCAACATGTCAAATATCCAAATGGGACACCATTGTTGACTCATGATTGAAGATGGATATGGGTGTGGTAAGGGGCAGGGCTGCGGAGCAGCACCTGGCAGTTTCCATAACTCCTTGTTATACATTGAAAGCGAACCTCCAAGCCTGGCACACAACTGCAGTGCATCACAATGTGGAAGCTGTGATTGACATTTATGCTTCAAAAGCAGGACGGTTGTGCAGTGCCCAAAAAATCAGAGCTACACAGTTATAGAAGCTTAATGAAGAATCTGCACCACTCTTATATGTCTTTCTCCAATCTCTAAGTGGCCCCTTAAACCATTGGAGGCCTTTTATTTTTATTGCTTTTATTTTTTAATTAAGCATTAATCTATACCAACCCCTAGATCTACAAGTCTCACACCAGCAAAACGTCTTCTGAAATATGGTAATCCTGCCAGACACTAAACTTGTGAATTTTATCTTGTTTCAGTGAATTGGTAAACACAGTACAACAATCATTTAGATATTCTGCACCTGATACATGCAAAACAAGAAGGGTTAAAGAAATTAAAACGGACAACAGAATTCACAGGGTGATTATCCCCAGAACAAATGCCAATCATCATTTTAACCGGTTCCATGACACAGCATAGGGTTATCAAATAAATCTAAAAAGTATTGGTAGAAAATGTACAACTCAGCTTTCATGAGCTAAATGTCTAATCAAACCTACCTCTTGCAGGGTACCAAGCTCCTTCTTTCATCCAAGGTCCGGATGCGTTGCAGTTTGGAATCATATGTGATTAAAGCTCTAGTGCTTATGCCTGTATTATGATCATATACTACAATCCTGCCTTCCCACTGCAGAGGTGCCTGGCATGGGGTCACCGGCACAAAACCCCCTCTTACATTTACAGTGCTCAGGATAAGCAGAAGGCCTTGGATTATGATGCTGCATAAACCTTGCAGATATACGGGCTCCATCATCACCTCTTACATTCAGCAGTCTTTCCCTACCCCCTCCTTCTCTCTGTCTGTGTGACTATATGCACAGAAGCAGGGAGGAGCTCACGGTGAATGCAGGGATTAGAGAAGAGATTGCAATAGTGCATTCATTGAATCAACATTAGTATGCACAATAAGTAGCAAAATGATTTCAACAGTATAATTTAAACAAGCTTCTTATAATGCAGAACACAACATGTCGCCCACGGGCCAAATGAAGTCCACGGGACGTAGACTTCCCGTTTGCATGAGATCTACAGTGGTAACTATTGTACTTGAACTACCAACCATCGACAAATTGCCCTCTCCTCCCAAGAGAGAGACAGAGGCATGCTCTGGGAGTAGGATAAAGAGCTAAGTCCTGACACCTGGACTCACCTATGTATCACCCTAATTTCCGGGAGGAGGCAGAGTTGAGTGGCAATGTTCCCTCTAATTTTTCTTAGGTGGTGTGCGCAGAAAATTTCTCTTGTGCAACAATTTTCCCAGAGCCAAAATTTTGTGCGCACAATATGCTTCTGCAAATGTTGCATTTATTGGTACAGCTCGCTCATGGGTAATAACACTACATTATAGTGTGATAATATAGTATTAGTTACAAAACAGTATTACTTACTGTAATGTTTTTTAAAGGAGAAATTCTCACTGCATAAGTAAATTATTAATTGGGAAAAACTGTTGTGTACAGAAGCATACCTAGAGTATTTGACACCTGGGGTGGATCCTGCATGTGGCACCCCCCCACACACACACTTTAAAACTGCATAGCTACTATAGTAAGGTAAACATTGACAGAGGTACAGCATAACTGTTATCATTATACACTAAGGCAGACATTGACAGTGGTACAACATAACTGTTATCATTATATACTGAGGCAAACATAGACGGTGGTGCAGCAAAACTGTTATCATTATATACTGAGGCAAACATTGACAGTGGTACAGCATAA